>JAOTRR010000055.1:11024165-11038787 GCA_028570945.1 Gogo arcuatus
TCTCTCTCTCTCTCTCTCTCTCTCTCTCTCTCTCTCTCTCTCTCTCCTTTCCTTCTGTCCTCACCCTCTCAAAATCTCTCTCTTAAGTATTCTAAGCAGGTGGATTCCCGATTTGGAGCATACGTAGCCTGTGCCACACTTGTCTTCTTGTTCATCTGCTTCATCCAGCTTGTAGTTGTACCACCGTAAGTATTCATTATACTGCATATCATGCTTTATTTTATACAGGCAGTAATAACTAATTAGCTGCACTCCAATGGGTAACATCTGAGCATCTGCAGCAATAAACTTGAGTATGACCATAAACTCAGTGCTAGTAAAAGAGGGATGTTGTTTTGAGAGATGCAATAGAATTCCAGAGATTGGGGTTTTTCCTTCATTGTATAAACAAGTCATGTTTGCCAGGGATGTCGGGTGTAAAATTTATGTAGATTTAACACTAAAATATGGTGTACAACCAGAGCTTAGCACAAAACAATTCAGATTAGCTCTCTCGCCTTGCATCAGGGATTTTTGTTGAAATTGTTAATTGTCACTTTTTCTAAGACACAATGAGGATACGTGGTAAGACAATGCTGAGTCATTGACTTGTATGTAATGTAAAGAACATTCATTTAAAATACTATACAAAAAGAGAGCACACATGAGGTTATGTTGAACATTTCTTTATTCACCCAGTCAGTATAGTATGGGCTTAACATTAACTTAACCTGAGCTTCTTAGTAATCTTACTAAAAAAAGTCGGATATCAGGAAGCGCTCCAGCCGGCAGTGTCCTCAACACCTTTGTATTTTAAAGGAATGAATTGTGCAATTTTAACACAAGATGAGTTTCATTAGATGTGTTCATGCATCACAGATTAGTTGTACTTTGATAGAGTGAAAGGTTTTTTTGTTGAAGTAAATGATTTCTCTGATGGCCTCGGTATTGTGGTATGACATTGTAGTTGATTGTGCTTTTGTCTGATCCAGATTGCACTCCCTCCCAAACGAGTCCTGACCAATCCTATCTGCTGTTGCAGAAAGCTGCCCGATCCTGCAGTTCTTATTTATGTTTGCGTTATGTGCATTATGTGATCTTTTCTCTAATTAATTCGCCACCAGCAGCTTGGCACCAGTGCACTTCCACTGTTTACTGATCAATAAATGGCCCCATAAGTATATTTGATCTGCTTACTCATGTTTTAGGCTTATGTTGTGTTGTTTTGTTTCAGTTTGCTCTCTCTTCGCTTATAATTTTTATTTCCTCTTTTCCTCAGCTCCAACCTGATGATTGGATTCTATGTGTCGTGTTTCATCATTCTCATGGTCGTTATGTTCGTTTCAGTCATTTACTCCTGTTTTGGGGTAAGTGTCGTAAATTTTGGAAGGTCATCCACATCATTTACCAGTTTATAAAATCACTTTCAGACAGATGAATGAATCCACACAGTGGAAAAAAACGGTCTCGCACAACAACACACCATAACACAGTATAACTACAGCAAAGACTGTTGACCAGGTTTTATGAAAAGCTAACTCATAACATGACATGCTAAACAAACATTTGCTAAATGACGTGTGTGGATGGGATTGTTTCTTGCTGGTGTCGCCTCTGAGCTGGTGCTGAGAGACCATGTGTCAGACAAATGCATAAATGGCTCTGGCATATATTTATGCATGCTGTCCCAGAGTGATGGCAGCTGTTCTTTCACCTGGAGAATTAGATTGACCTTTTGGTGAGCTTGTAAAATGTCTTTCAGAAAATTGTTGGCTTACCCCAGAGCCTTTGATGTCTTCACAGAATTGCTGTTAGGATTGAATTTAATTTGATAGGAAGACTAATACAGTGAAAGAAGTATGAGCATGTTCAATAATAAAATATTAAAATTAATAAGAATAAAATGCATTAATAGGTATGATAATTGCAGTTCACAATTCATCTTAGCAGTGTTTTTGTTTTGTTTGTTTTTTTAATGAGAGAGTAGCAAATGGTTAAATTCACATTGCTTTCGCATGCTGAAATTAAATGTCAGTAAATCTGTGGCTCACTCCTGACCTCTCTTCTCTTTGGCAGCTTTTCCCAGTGCCCCTGCAGCACCTGTCCAAAAGGATTGTCCAGTCCAGACTCAACAGCACTCTGGTGGGGGTCATTACCATCGTGCTGGTCTTTCTCTCTGCCTTCATAAACATTGTGAGTGTACCAACAGGAAGTAAATAATGAACGTCTTTAACAGGAACTTGGACCTTACAGGGTTTTTCTTTATGTATTTGTTCCCTCCAGTTCACATGCAGCACTGATAATCTCAAATCGTGTTTGAGCCAAGAGTTTAATATCAACCGGAACAGTGTGAACGCCTGCCATGTGCTCAGGTCTGCCTTTAACTACTCGCTGTCGTCCCAGAACCCCCTCTGCTACAGCTCCTCACCTCCCTGCAACTTCCCTGAGGTGAACACAGTTTTCTAAACACTTACCACGCTGTACATTTAAGCTCTGGATCACTTATTACCACAGATTTAAGTGAAAACATGTCCTGAGTTAATAATTCTTTAACCAGTGCTTGGTACATTTTTAGAAGCTGTAATAGGTCTAGTGGACACGCTGAAGTGTTTTTACAGAGTGAATGGTTCCCAGACACAATGACTTGAACTGTACTAAGCTGGTGTTTTTTTTGTTTGTTTGTTTGGTTTTTTGGATTTTTTTTTTTTGTTCCCCCCACCCTTCTGCTTCCTCAGTATTTCTCCTCATGTGTGCTGCTCAGCCTGCTGGCGTGCTCAGTATTCCTGCAAGTAAGCAGCATCGGGAAGCTCTTCCTCATGCTCTTCATTGAGATTCTGTACATCCTCATTATGGAGGTGCCAGAGGTCAATCTGTTTGACAATGCGGACCTGCTGGTGATGGCCAACGCCATGTGAGTGACACTGTAATATTGCATTGTCTCTCTCACACACACACACACACACACACACACACACACACACACAGCACTGCAGATCACAATCACATATTGTTTGAAAATTCCATTTTGGCCCCTGCAATTAGTTAATTGTGAAACATCACAATTAATACCTTATATAATCCTCATTTATCAAGATTAATCCAGTTTAGTTATCTCAGTGTAGTGTTTTATGAGCTTTTATCCATTAAGTTATTTTATTGCCAGATGTTGAGAGCACAGTAGGATTCCTGCGTTACTGGGTCATTGGGTTCTTATAGTAGATGTTCTTATGCATACATTAGTAGAGAAAACTGCAAAGAGGTCCTTTTATAGTCGGATGCTTTGTTGGCTACATAGAACCTGTAAGATTTTTTTTTTTTTTAATCTTTTTTGTTAAAGTAGTTTTATTGCATTAGTGAGTCTAGGTGGCTTAAGCAGAGGTCTGAGTAGTGCTACATCATTCTGAAACAGCAGTAATTGTAATTAAATGCTTATAAAACGATTGTTCCCAGAGTAATGCCTTTAAGGCATGAGTTAAATGGAATATAGTAGACACTGAAGGTCCTCATGCAAAATGTATAAACCATACTAAATGTTAAAAAGGTTCATGAGCAAGCAGGATGAATTTGAGTGCCGAGCAAATTCCTGTGAGAGCATTATAATTATACGTGTGTGCATCACAATCTGTGGACAAGGAAAGCAAATCCATGTGTGTTCAGAACAGATGAGCGTATGGACATTTATTTGTGTAAAAGAGCTAAAGAAATCTGTGTCAAGGTAGACTGAAGCCTGCACATGGAAGCTCTAAATTTCTAGAAGGAAAATAACCCCATATGCCGGCAAACCACAGGTTCAGGCGAAGTGGAAAATTACAGGATGTAATGCTGCTGTTAATCAGTATTAGAGTATTAGTATTAGATCACTCATCATCATTACAACAATCCTGTTATCATTATGCAGTGGTAAAAGACAGATTATGTGGCCATTAGCAATAAATGTTTGTTTTCCAGTATGATGATTGCTTCCTTCATTGATTTATATAGATGAATAGATTGCTTTAGATGCTTCAAAGGTATTCAGATCCCTCTCGTGGATGTTCTCAGACCTGGCTTGGAATTGCTTTTGCGACATCAATCTGGAAGATAAAGTGGTAGTTGTTCCACTCTGCCCATCTAATTCATTTCCTTTTTGTTTTGTATTCACAGTGAGAACGGTAATGGAACAAGGTAAGATTTTATCTGATAAATGGATTCACTGAGGTGAATTAAATCCCTTTGAACTCCAACATGTTACTTTGATTGCTTTGCCATAATGATTGCTATCATTACACAAGCCCACAGTATCATCTTAATGTTTGTACGTATATAACTGAGATGCTATCACAATATCCCACGAGCAGTTGTATTTTTGTGAAGTTAAGCTCAAGTAGCTCTCCTCTGTCCTTTCTCCATAGTGCTTTCAAATCGAAAGTGTTTACTTGTTAGAAAACCAGCAGCATTCAGAAAATTTTAGACTTCTTTGTGTTTGTATTGGCAGCTGTGAGACAGACAGGGTTCCCCTGAAGATCATGACCCCAGTGGTCATCACTGTTTTTGTGCTGGCTCTCTACTTACACGCACAGCAAGTGGAGTCTACTGCCAGGCTGGACTTCCTATGGAAATTACAGGTCTCTTTCCAAATAAAGAATTTTTCTCTTTCCAAATAAATAAAGGAATTATATTTACGCCTGATTGCGGTTTATGAGTGGAATGTATATAACATTGCTGGTGCCCTGTTTCTCTGTTTCCTCAGGCCACAGAGGAAAAAGAAGAAATGGAGGAGCTTCAGGCATACAATCGCCGTCTCCTACACAACATCCTCCCTAAAGATGTGGCTGCTCATTTCCTGGCTCAGGAGCGGAGAAACGACGAGCTCTACTACCAGTCATGCGAGTGTGTGGCTGTCATGTTTGCCTCTATCAGCAATTTCTCAGAATTCTACGTCGAGCTGGAGGCCAACAATGAGGGCGTAGAGTGTCTGAGGCTTCTTAATGAGATCATTGCTGACTTCGATGAGGTAAATCATCTAGAGATGGCTAGAGCCACCTATTTTCCCTTGGTCAAATTCCTTTCTCTGCTAACATTTCCTGCTGTCTTTCTCAGATCATCAGTGAGGATCAGTTTCGTCAGCTGGAGAAAATCAAGACCATCGGAAGCACGTATATGGCTGCGTCTGGCCTAAACGACTCCACCTATGATAAGGTCGGCCGCTCACACATTCGTGCTCTAGCCGACTATGCCATGCGTCTCATGGACCAGATGAAGTACATCAACGAGCACTCTTTCAATAACTTCAAAATGAAGATTGGTAAGGACTGGATGGTGTGGTGTGTAAAGTTGACTGGAGAGGATCCAAGTTATCTTTGCAGTATACACTAGATGATCTATTTGAATACCTAAATATCATGATCTTATGGTCATGATTATGGTTTGATCCTGAGCTTGGGTTACAGTATGTGTGTAGTTTTGCCGTGTACATGTGGGTTTACCTCCATGTTTTCAGTTGCCTCCCATCTCCTAAAAGATTGTGGATTGGCTACTCTAAATTGAGCCTCAGTATGAATAAGTGGGTGAGTGCACGTGTGAGCGTGTGGGGGTGCCCTGTGATGGACTGGCATTCTATTCAGGTTGTATTCCCACCTTGTGCCCAGTGTTCCTGGGATCCACCATGACCAGGATGATTATGGTTTTCTTGAACCTAATACAAAGGTAAAATAATTTGATTCAATACTTTTTTGATTTTATATATGCTTCTGTAGGTCTTAACATAGGTCCAGTAGTGGCTGGAGTAATAGGGGCTCGTAAACCCCAGTATGACATCTGGGGCAACACAGTGAACGTAGCCAGTCGCATGGACAGCACAGGAGTTCCTGAAAGAATACAGGTCAGATGCTTACATTTCTCCTTAAATATCCCAGCAGGAATTTTCCTTTGGCTTATTTGCACCAACTTGTGACTTTTTTTTTTTTTTCTTTTCTTTTAATGTTTACTGTTTTTCTTACCAGGTTACCAGTGACCTCTACCAGGTCCTTCATTCCTATAACTACTCACTGGAATGCAGAGGAGTTGTCAAAGTCAAAGGCAAGGGAGAAATGATGACATATTTCCTGAATGGTGGACCAAGCAGCAGTTAACAAAAACCTGTATCTTACAGTTATGACACTAAAGACATGAAGTGGCTTGACATGTTAATAGAAAGCAAAGTGCTGAGCATCAGAGTCTCTTTGCTCTGTCTATAGAGACGGAAGAATTGTTTAAAGATGGCTCATGGAGCATTTTGACCTTTCCACATATAAAGGCCTAAATAGAGGAAGTCCTCAAGGGTGGAGGTCAGGCTGTGGAGAACGGAAGTTGGAAAATCTGTCCACATCCACCGAAACATCATCGTTAGGAGAGACCAAAGAAATGCAAAAGAATCTCAAGAAAAAAGAAATGCAATGTGGTTCACCTGTTCAGACTTTTCTCCTTGTGGGAGAGGGTGAATGCTCGGACCCTAGCTAGAGGCCGTCCTCAAAACAACAAAACTGTCTGACGTCACTGAATTTGAAAAGTAGGCCAATGTTTTATGTGTATATGATGCATCTATGATCTTTGGGAAGCAATCTATGTTTTTACAGTCTCCTTGTCCTCAAACACCGTTGACCTAAACATGCTGGTGCAGCAACTGCGTATTCTACATCCTTCTCTTGTCCAGCGCTGGAGGACTGCAGTGGATACCAGTTAGGAGAACTGACTCTCCAGTAAGGAGTGTTCTGTGTCTGACTACTTCAGAATGAGTCTGCTCTGTTTCGGGTGTATGTTGACACACACACACACATACACACAAATGTAGACAGAAAAGTGTTTTTCACTGAAGAAAATGCACACCCACTTACTGAACTGAAGACTCTCTGGAGGATAGAAATAACGGTCAAACCTGCGTTTATTTTGTATCTTTGAGATTTTGTATTTTGTCTCAAAAACCAAACCTTATCAAAGCTATTTTAGATTCTATATTTTGTACATTAATATATTAGAGCGATGTCTATAAGCAGAGGTGTGTATTCAGATGTATATATCTACAGAAAAATGCAACAATCATGTATATTTTAATGGGAAAGTTCGTTTTCTTTCATCTTTACTCTCCTTTTGCATTGAAGCTATTTCAGGTTCACAAAAAAAATCTGAGAGAAAGAGAGAGAGAAATAGTGTCTTTTAATGTGTTTCACGGTAGAAAAATTGCAGGAGTTTTTCACAGCCAACGTTGTTTAAACCAGTACAGATCAGATCTTGCATCCTATAGCAGGAGTTTATGTATTAAGTGGGAATGTACTAGATGCCCCACACCTCTTTGGCCATTTTTGCACTGCACCTCTGCCTTTCCTAGTGTGTCATACACTGCTTTCCCCTCCCAGTTCAGTCAGATGGTACGACCCAATGAATGTTCAATTTCTCCAGTGAGGCCTTCATATGTAAAGAACACTGAGTGACCACTAAACATCAGTGCCATGCTCATCAGGAGTCCTTAGGCATATCTTTATTCATTTCAGCTGGAAGGATTCTTCAGCGTGTTTTTACCAAGTACAGGCAGACAGGCGCCAAATTATCCAATTTCTTATCTTTATTGAAGAAATTGATTGAAGATGCTAATTGATATCAGTCTATTAATTGTCTGTTACAGCATGTGCACTATCAGGTTTTCACCTGGAAGAACCGTATACTGTATGGGAATAGAATTTTTTTTTTTCCTTTTGACATTCAGTCACAACTTTACTACTGTGTGGGGCATCAAAAATTAATTTCTCTTTGCAGGGGAAAAATGCAGTGCCATATGCTTACTGTCACTTTGTGAACACTCAGAAAAAGAGAAGCTGCAGTAATGTCAACATTGTATGTCTGTCTGTTTTATTTTAAATGTGCAGTTGGAGGCCTTTGGATCATGGTCAATGCAGGTTCAGCTCAGTTAACCCTCCTGTTATGTTCAGTTTCCAGGTCAGATTTTCCCAAATTACATATATTGATCAAAAAGGTTTTTTGTTTGTTTGTTTGTTTTTGGTTTTTAAGTGTAACATAGTGAACTTAATTTCAATATATATTATGTTTTTAATGATTTTTTCGGAACTCTGTAATATGACATTTTTATTGAGCCCACCAATGATTAGTCATCTTTAATAATTAATAACCACAAACCAATTTTATTAGAAAAATGTGAACACCTATGAACAAATGTAAGCTACTCTGTGTGCTTGGCAACATGCCACTGTTAGTCGCTGTGTTTGTGTGCATGCATTTGTGGGAGACAGACAAACTCGATGGATTCATGTCAGTGGGTTAATTTATCTGTCTTTTTTCCTCTCTTCCTCTCCCTGCTCTCTTATTGTCACATGTGCGAATAATCTGTTCTTGCATGATGCTTCCTATAGTTGCTGTAATATTTGTATTTTCCATTAATGTCCTGTAAAGCTGTTGAGGTTGAATGGTGTGATGGGCTGAAAGTGTTTTAGAGGCTAAAATTAATAAGGAAGGGAGAGCATGATTTTTTTTTTTAAAGGTTTTCTATTTCTAATGCTTCCATTTTTCCCCTAAAACTTAAACAGGTCAATTTGACCTGCAACATAATAGGAGGGTTAAAAAGCCATGACAATTATGATGAATTGTAAGATGTATAACCGCGTCACTTTCTCTTTGATATCAAGGTTCTGAGGCTGTTTTTCTGTACTTTGAGGACATGCTCATTTTAATAATGGATATTGCTGAACTGCAGAATTCAGAGCTAATTTATGGTTTGTTTTTTCCGTATCTGTGAAGTCAAAACAAACACTATACCCCTTTTTTACATTCAAATAAATCACTTCAATGTTTATATATTCTGAAAATAAATTAGGCCGTCGGTGCTTATGCTCATTTTTTTGGACTGCACAAGCCTTTGATTGATCAAACTGAATTTTAGCACACAAATGTGGATGTTACATACAATATCCAAAGGGTGGCAGCAGTACCATTTCTTAACTTTCATTCAGTCAGTTCATTCAGTTCATTTCATTACAGAACAATACAGTGTAAATAATCAGGAAACACATGGTGGATATAATGGATATGATAAGCCTAATGTATCAAACGCTTTATGACTGTAAAATCAGTTGAAAACCTGATAATTATCATGACACACTGATCTTCACTGTGACCAGCAGTAACATCATTTTGTCTTACAAAGATATTTAATAGCATATTGGAATAAATATAGCATTACCTCAAATCCACTTAAATATACCAATATGTAGGGCATAAAGAAACCTGATTTGAAAATGATTGTTCAATTCACCACAGTCAGGTCTGATTAAGTCAATGTCATCGTAAAACCTTGAAGAGTCTTTCTGCACTGAAAAAGAACATCTTTGTGCTGAGCATGAAAGGAACAGAACATTGGGATTTAAATATACCCAGGCATGCTACTGGGAAAACTGTCCTCTCTCTCTCTCTCTCAATGTCTAACGTCACTCTTTTCAAATAATTAGTAGAAATGGAGATCGAGGAGTCATCAAACTCCTGTATGTAGTGTCTTACATCTGGAGTAACTTTTGTTAGACAAGGATTCTAAAATTAGAGAAGAAAATATGTAACTAAGGCCATGTTTTCACGTTTTTATGCCTCTGCCACTGAGCGGTGGAGGCATTATGTTTTCGGATTGTCCATCTGTTCATCCGTTTGTCCACCTACATGCCCATCTGAGATTCTTGTTAGCGCTATATCTCAAGGACGAGTGGTTTAATGTGTGTGGGATTAATATGAAATTATCAACATAACCAACAGGATGAAGGTCATAGCAATGTCTGACATTTTCTTCGATAGCTTCCTTCCTGCTTGTCAGACAGAGATGTTAATTACACATCCATATTCAGGAACTCAAAGCCCATTTTCTGGCTAGCTATGATTTCTGCCATCAGTTCGTCCATGTCCATCTGTGTGTCCGTCCAAGGTTCTCGTTAGCGTGATATCTGATCAACAAGTGCCTGAAAGTTTGTAGGATTTATATGAAATTATCATTGAAACTAGCAGATAAACGGATCAGATTTTGGAATAGATTCAAATAGGGTCAAGGTCACAGCAAGGTTGAGGCAAATAAATTAGTAACAAGAAGCACTTGACTTGGTGGCGGTGGAGGCAGTTTCCATCAGCGTCACTGGTGTCAAGTTCTGCTTGTTTTTCCAAGAGATTTATTATGATGAAACGGCAAACTTTATCATATTTTTTCAAAGAATTAAAATGTATAAATTTGCAGTAGTGAATCAAAATTCATTCTTCAACTGATTCAATTAAAATGGTCATTCTTTAATGGCTAATAAATAATTTAGCAAATTAAAACTAGAAAACTATGGGTTACTAAAGGCTTCTCTTGGTAGTTAAGTGTTAGTTGCAATGTAAGACACTATTGTAGAACCCTACAGAGAACCTTTAAGGCTTTTTCAGAGGGCTAAGCAAAACACCCTTAATGGTTCTAGATTTGAAGTGTTTTCTAAGCGTGTACCATGTATACTGTAAGCCCCTCTAGACTTCCTAAAAAAAAAAAAAAAAGGCCACAAAGTTTGTCAAGCAGCAGTGTGAAATTAGTTCATCTGTCAGCAGTCACGTATCGGCAAAAAAAGATTAGGTTATGTGGGAGTCCTTGGAATTATGGGCACATTGATATTTTCCCTGCATTTGAGTATAAATGGACCATAATTTGCACAACTGCAAGCTCTGCCAGACAGTGTTTCACCTGTGTTGGTGCAGTCAGCATGACGAGAGCAAACCTGGTACATTAAGCTCATTAGTCACGCTGCTCTGGAGGAAATGACCCTTTCTAAAAATGCCAAACAAACCATCACCATAATAACCTCTCCTCAGTGTCATTAAAGAGTGGGATGGAAAAGGATTGTAATTATAAAACAACAAGTATTGAAAACTGCATTAATTCATAAAGGATTCACTTTTGATTTGGTACATATGCTGTCAACTGCAGAATTATAATTGGAAGCCTTCATGAAAAGGGTGAATTGTGGTGGTAGTGGTGGTGGTGAGAGACTCATGCTTTGTCATCATGCTCTGGGATGTTTTCAGTAGCAGGAAGTAGGAGGATTGTAAGGGAAAAAATGAAGAGATAAACGTACAGTGACATTCAGGACAACTTGTTTGCTCAAATGTTCACCTTCCTACTCAACAATGACTCAAAAAAACACAGGTCAATCCAGGAGTGGCTTTGGGACAAGTCAGTGGATGCAGTTAAGTGGCCCAGCCAAAGCTCAGACTTGAACTTCAACATGTCTGAAGAAACCTTTAAAATGGTGGTACAGGGATGTTCCCAAATCCAACATGACAGCTCATTAAAGGTTCTTCAGAGGAGAAAATATGTGACCCTAAGTCCATGTGTTCCAAGCTTGTGCCATCATAAACGAAGAAGACTGAAAACTGGAGTCACTGCTAAGAGAAAACCATACTGGATTGCTAATAGAGATGCAAGAGCATCTTACTACAGGACAGGTGTGTGTGAGTGAACTAATGTATAATAATCTGGAGCAATTTGTGAATGAGCATGTTGCTTCATGCATATTTTAACAAACCTGTAGCACGTTATGCAGAAACAAAAGATTACAGTAAAATAATAAAATTAGTGATTATGTGCACAATTCCTCTTCTAAATCAAATCAATTTGATACACACAAAGCAGACATAATAGGATTGCTATCCTTCTAAACATAATTTTTTAATGGTAGTTTATATGCATGTAAACATAAACTGGAATCAACAATGATTACATGTCATCAAACTTTCATGTTAGATATCTGTATTGCAAATAGGCTCTCACAATGCATAATTATCAAACTCTTTTCATGTTACTTCATGTTCAATCAACCTAAATCACCAATGTGCCAACAACTCACAATACTGAATATTCCACAACTCCATAACTAAATACAAACCTACATTACACACACGATTTATGAATTTCTCAACTATGAACAGTTAATGAGGTTAAAAATAAGCCAAGTCAAGATCTTCGGTCATAAATTATGCCATTGCTGTTGAAATTTCCACTACTGATGGTTTTCCTAGTCATAAGTAAATACTAGAAAGTACCTCCATAACAAAAAGCTGTGTGGAAGGTGTCATGGCTGAACTCCAACAAGCATGCTGATGCAGTTAGGAACTGTGTAGTGGTCAGATGAGACTGAAGAATGTACATTTTGGCCTGAGCACCACTGGCATGTTTGGCACAAAAAAAGGCATCTATTACCCACTATAAAATATAGTGGTGTATAATTGAGACTTTGAGGCTGTTTTGTGGCTAGTGGCATCACCAGTAAGCACAAAGTTTTTAAAACTCAAAGCCTGGCCACCTCTTCCAGGAGGTTAACAAGATCGAGACAAAGATACATCCAAATCAATAAAGAAATTGTTGCAAGAACACAAAAACCAGTGTTTTGCCTTGATCCTTTCTCTGGATTTGAACTTGAATGACAGCTTTTGTTAGGCATTACAGGAACAGGACCAGTGCTCTTAATCTCTCCAAACATTGTGGTAATGGTTAAAAAAAATACTACTTAAACAAAAAAAACAAATCATAAACACACGGTTGATGACATACGATATACAATTATCCTATATAGGTTCACTTTTTCATCAGGGAAACAGACAACACTGAACAGATACAGTGCCCTCCACAGTTACTGGTATCCTTCATGACAATGAACAAATATTAATATATAGAAAGAATAACACATGCAACAGATGATACTTGCATGGACACTGTATAGTTGTTACTTTAAGTACTGCATTTTTTCTACAAAACACTGGTTTAAAGCTTATTGGCACCCTTACAATTAATATTTTGTGACAGTAAGTGAGTCTCTTCCTTTAATGTCTAGCCCTATTTTGTGTAACCCCATGCTCTCAGGATGGACTTTTAAGCATCTTTTTTTTTTTTTTTTATGAAAGTTGTATTCAGTAGTTGATTTGTCTGACTGATCAATTCTAAAACTGACATTTGGACATTTTTTCACTCCATCATCCTTTTCACTGGTCATGGACAGTGTGCTCATTTGTCCAACATTTGTCAAATTTCCATGATTCAAGACGTGGAACTTTCTGTTCTGGCAGTAATTGTGCTTAAAGGTATTCTGCTTATGTATTCTTATACCCATTACCTGATTTGTGCAGGTCAACAACCATTACCAGTGCAATGGATTATGGAAGGGACTTTTACATGTATACACCCTCATATTTATACCATAGAAAACTGACATGCTTAAAGGCAACAACAGATTTCCTCAAGAAGGAAATGAAAAGTAAGTTTTTCCAAGAATGACAAGGTCTTTGCATACATTTAAAATATTCCATAGGGGCGTCAATAATTCCATAGGGGCACATTTATTTTTCAAAGAAAATACTATTTAAAATGGTAGGTCTAATGAAATTACTGTTTTAGAATAAAGACAAATACATTCTCCTATAGTTCGAGTACACAGTTTGAACTATTGTGTATAATTATTTTTATGAAGGATGACAGTTCTGGATGGAATTCTGTTATTTCATTGGTGGTCAATTTTCAGCACAACAGTGCCTGGTCATTGGTCAATTAATCAGGCACACCTACCGCAATGCTGACTAATGCAAACCATGCCTTGGAAAAGATTAGCTATTGTCTTTACATATACATCTACAAGCTAAACCTAGATGAGGAGTGGTCACTAAATCATGTTAGCAATATCTGCAACACTGCCATACCTGATTCATACATCACTGCACCATTTATATTTAATTTGAGTCTGAGAATACCATGAAGCTAAAATTCAGTTAAGAGACAGTGACTCAGCTATTCAGACAGCCAGAGGAAGTTCATTTCACTACCTTAGTGCTAGGACAGAGAGGAGTCTTGATTCAGGTCCTCCTTGTGACTTGAGGGATTATGGATCACGTAGAGTCATGCTTGAAGAGCAGTGTTTGATAATTGTCTTCACAAAGATGAGTGCTGTTCTGTTTTGGCTTTGAATGAAGCATTGGTGGAGGGAATGCAGCAACGAGGCGATGGCAACATACACAACCATGGCAGAGTCATTGTTATACTTTTGGAGCGTGGTGGTGGGGATTTGCTTATTCAGCCACAAGAGCATTAGTGAGGTCAGGCACTGATGTCAGGTGAGGAGAACTGGGGCTCATTCGACGTTCCAATGGGGTTGAGGTCAGGGCTCTGTGCAGGCCACTCAAGTTCTTCCACACCAACCTCAGCAAACCATGTCTTTATGGACCTCACTTTGTGCACAGGGGAATTATCATGCTGGAACAGGTTTGAGCCTCTTAGTTTCAATAAAGGGAAACTGTAATGGTACAGCACACAAAGACATCCTATACAATAGTGTGCTTCCAGCTTTGTAGGAGTAGTTTCAGGAAGACCCACATATGCACGCGATGGTTGGGCATACACAAACACTTGACAATATAGTCTAACTGGTCAGTGGTGGTCCATTTCCATAGATGATGGTATACTAGTGCATCTAAAAAAATAGAATAATTTTAATAAAAAAATATTCCAAATTCTATTTTAAATTAAAATTATTTTTAATAAAAAAATGAAAGTTATTTTTTTTGTAATTTAATTAAAAAAGGTAAACTTTCATATATTCTATATTTATTACACGTAAAGTGAAATATTTC
>JAOTRR010000055.1:11048360-11058591 GCA_028570945.1 Gogo arcuatus
TTCTCATTTTTTCAGTGTGAGATGAAGCGACTTCACCAAAAGGTGGATTTTTTTCCCCTAATCTTTACAAGGGGTGCCAATACTTGTGGATGGCACTGTATGTATGTATTGTAATTTTCTTATATATGATATTACACGGTTGCGTATAGATATGAAGTTTATCCTCGAGTGGTGAACATATTTCACGAGTGAGCGAAGCAAACGAGTAAACAAGCTAGAACGGCCATTGTGCTGTTATGCTCTGCTCCAGAAAATATAAAATAATAATCATTTGCTTTATTTGTAAGATATTTGTTAACAGCAAATAATCTAATGTGGATGCCTAAAATAAAATCTTATACTGATGTTTTTATCTTTAACAAGTGGTGCTTAGCCTTATTAGCTCATTTATACCAGGTGTCTCTGAACGCATTTCTCAAGAAGGAAGGATTTAATATGCAAATATGGTATTATAATATAATTTACATATGAACCCTATGCCAAGTTATAATATTAATAATACTGTATAATATTTAAGAAGATAAGTTATCAGTACCCTGGACAGCACCTGCGGTTACACGGTGAAGTTGTTTTTACCCTCAGCGCGCTCATTAGCTCACAGCTTTGTTTACAATGAACATCAGTGTAAATGTGCTTAGTCGGGGTTCATCCGAGTCCCTTTGGCAGCTTTAGCTTTTAAAACAAAGTGACATAACGGCGTTAGAGAAAACAGAGGAGAAATTAACTTACTCCACGCTTATCTCACCCAAATAGCAATCCAGCTAAACCTTCCAAACAAATCCAGCTAACATCAGCTAACTTAGCTTATCGCTAACATTACAGCAAGGCGAGAAGCTAAACCTGCCAGGAAGCTCGCTAGGCAAGGTTTGTCTATTAACACCTTTTATCACTCAAGCTAGCTGAGTAATTAGCTAATTAATGTAAGCAGGTACATTACTGTTGTTAGGTACATGGCTAGCTATATATGAACAGATTAGCTAGATACGAAGCTTTCTATAGCATTTAGGACCATTTTCACAGGTAATAATAATAATAATAATAATAATAATAATAATAATAATGGCTTTTACTGAAATGTGAAAGTAATATGCAAGCTAATGAGCTAGCTACAGCCAAACATGCACTATGCAGCTGCTGTGTGTGATCAGTGCTAATCCCAGCCTTCACACGGTGTCAGGTGTTTAATAAAAGGAGCTCAAACAGGAAACATGGCTAACCTTCGGAGAGGCATTCCTCGCTTGGTTGTAACTCAGATTTGCATTTGTCTAATTGCAGAAATGCACATGCTGTCCCTGTTTCCTGTGCTGTGCCGAAGACAGGAGCGTCAGTAGGAGTAGCAGACCGTTTACGTGGCTCTTCGAAATGCATTGTGGGTAGCAGCGCCTCTGGTGGCCATCAACAGGCCGTGTTTTTAACTGTTACAGCCCATCAAGTTTGTGTTCAGCCACTCAGAAGGACACGATGCCTTTGTGATGTGAATACTATTTTATGAAAATATGTTAACCAAGGCATTAGTAAACAGTTAAAGAAAGTGTATTAATACTCATTCAACTCATTTTGAAAACATACGGAGTATATTATTAGGGGAGACCAGGGACGGTTGTAACACTGTGATTTTTCCCAATAAATCAAAAACCATGGTCACTGCAATAGCCAGTTTGCTATATTATAAACTTCAGTGTGTCAGCTACTGAAACAATGTATTTAAGTGGTTTTATGAAATATGTCCAGGTTGCAAAATTGATTTAAATACAGTCACTCCACTGTTACAACCATCCTAGTGTACAGGGACCTTGTAACATGTCTAAAATATACAGTATTAATCAACCAATTACTTAAAATCAAAAGATTATTTATCATTCATGTTATTGTGACTATTCTTTTCTCTAGCAGTTGCTAGGGTAAACAATGAGCTCTTAAAGCTATGGTGTGATATTTGGTGATCAAGCAATACAAGAGAAAAGTGAGCATTCAATTTACCAAGGTATTTATATACAAATTAAATGATCTATGTTTTCAAAATATAAATGAAAGTCACTGACTACCTGGTTCAGGGACGGTTGTAACAAGGTGTTACAATTGTCCCAGTGTCACCAGCCGTGTTTTCGCCTCATGTGAACGAGCCTGACTGCTAGTTTGACATGTTCATCATATCTATTTTTAGCTTAGTGATTCTAATAATACATGTTTGAATTCCTAGACATTTGATTTCAGGGCAGTATCCAAAAATACCCCTGATAGAAAATTTAAATTTTTATCAGCAAAAAAAAAAGTTTGCTGATAAATTTCTCTAGGAGTTTCAAATGTGGCTCCTTTTTTGTAAGCAAGAAGACAATCTAACTCAGCATGTGCATAGTGAGTGTAATCACTCTAGCTTGTTTCTGATTGGAGGAATTCAAGGTGTTACAACTATCCCATGTTACAACTGTCTCTGGTCTCCTGTACCTGTCCTAGGAAAACACATTCACATAGCGGCAATTCAACATCACCAATCCACCCATCAACATATTTTGGGAGGTGAAAGGAAACCTGAGAACCCAGAGGAAACTCAAAGCCCATATAGACATGGGAATAGCATGTGAAGCTCCACACAGACAATAACAGGAGCTCAGGATAGAACCACGGACCCTGGAGCTACAAAGTATGCCATTGTTCTATCCTTTTAAAAAGCATGATGGGCAAAATTATTCAGCCTTAAATCAATATTTTATGACGCATGCTTTAAACTTTATAGTTTCCAATAAACATGTCCTGTAAGTTCTCATGTCTCTCTTTTGGAACCAAGGACTTTTCCTTCAATGTGAAAGCTTTCTGTTTAATTCTATGCTGCCAGTGCTTTTTTTTTTTTCAAATGTCACCATACGTTGCCCAATGATCACCAAGTTTCAATTTATGTTACAGAATGGCCTGGTATTTAGTTAATCCAGTTTCATGCTGAAGATGACCTGTTTGCAAGCAGCAAAAGACCTCCAGAGAAGGATTGACCCAGTTCCATATTTCATTGATTTTTCCTATCCTTTTAGCTTTGATTTTTTTTTCCAAGTCAGATGTACTACTAATCCATTTGCCCAAACAAATCCAGTTTAGTCTCATCATTCAAGAAAACTGCAAAGTTGATTTTTTTTTTTTAGGTTAAGACAGGAGTGCCATGCCACATGTCCAGACCATGAAGGCCTTGCTTGTTTATAGCTTTTAAAAGGTCATGCAATTCATTGGCAGTAATACAAGTTTTTTTTTAGGAGTTATGATAGATCTGACCACAGTTGATACGTTTTTGTTCTTCCTTTCACATTTAGGTGGAATTTAATTTGTTTGTGTAGGTTTCTTCTGGGTTCTCCAGTTTCCTCCCACTGTCTAAATACACGCCAGTAGGCCAGTAGGGTATTGGCTCAATTGCCCATAGTTTTGTGTGTGTGCATGGTGTCCTGTGAGGGCCTGGCATCTCAACATGGGATGTATTCTCCTGCCTTTTGTCCAGTGCTCCTAGGAGAGGCTCAAGATCCATTGCCATCCTGACCTGAGTAAAGCAGTTCCTGAAGATGAATGAATCATGGTGATGGAGCAACTGTTTATAGCTGTTGTCACAGAAAGTAGACCAGGAACTAACTTGTTTTGTGGATGGTAACTAGTAATGTATAAATAGAATGATGTGTTATTTTAATGCTCATAAATAAATAAATAAAAATATATAAAATTGTCCACAAGTTGCTGTGGCATACATAGAATAAAATGCTTCAGGGTGTGCTGTTATAGGAAACTCAATGGCATCATAGCATCCATTGTGTTTTATTACTTATTTAATGTATGCAGCAGCACAGTGGAATTCTGATAGGTCACAAGGTGCAAGTTCTAAACATCACACATTATATACGTTGTTTATATTTTATATTTCTGTGACAGGTGCCAAATCAAATTTATTAGAAACGATTTCTCAGTTTTATGTTGCTAAAGGAACAGAGAAGAAACTGAGTTTGTATAGATCCTTTAGTAAATGCAGAACATGCTTTTGACTGTTGCTTTTAGAAAATTTTAATTTCTTCTGAACTAATAATCAAGATTTTTATTTTTTAAGGTTTTTGGAGTTCTCTTATACCAAGCAACTTGTCGGAGTGCCTTTGTGTATTGAATATTCCTCTGAGAAATTAATTTTGTAAGACAGACCAAAAAACTACATTCTGAAAAAGAGTCCATCATCAGTCAAAATTATGCGACAAAGCATAGAGGGAAAGTAACAGCAATATTGGAAAAGTTTTAGAGTTTGTTTAAACACAACACTGACTCCAACTTTGCCAAGTGCAAACAGACAGTAGCAGTTTGGTGGGAGTTATTCCCATGTTAGTTACTAGGCAATAGTGAAAAATGGTGAACTAGACCTAACCACACTATATGGCCAAAAGTATATGGACACATGACCATCAGCTTCTGCAAAAATATTGTCACATAGTTATATGGAATGTCTAAGGTCTCTCTTCACTGCGATTAAGGGGCTTAAACCTGTTCCAGCATGACAATGACCTTGTGTACAAAGTGAGGTCCATGAATACATGATGTGCCAAGTTTAGTGTGGAAGAACTCGAGTGGCCTGCACAGAGCCCTGACCTCAACCCCACTGAACACCTTTGGGATGAACTGGAATGCTGACTGTTTGTTCACCTGGCCTCCAGTGCCTAACCTCATTAATGCTCTTATTGCTGAATGGACAAATCTCCACAGCGATGTTCAGCAAAAATCTAGTGGAAAACGTTCCTCAAAGAGTGGAGGCTTTTATAGCAGTGAAGGGGGGCATACACTTAATGTTCAAAAAGCACATATCGGTGTGATTGGTCAGATGTTCACATACTTTTGACATACTTTTCATATAGTGTGTGTTAACATTCCACATTTTCTCAAATGCAAATACTTAACCTACACAGGCAGACTGGTAGTTAAAGATTTGTCCGTACTCTGATTACAGGCAGCCCTGTCTGATCACACACTCATTCAGTCTGCTGGATGCCGACAGCTCCTCACATCCTCAGGTTTGTGCCCCTTTTTTAGCAGTAGAACTCAATGACACAGTCCAATTATTGTACTGTCACACTCTGACCCGTACCATCTACATACCTTTAGTTTTTTCTTTCTGATTCGCAGTCATTCTGACTCCTTGTCTCGTTTTGCACTCATGGTTTCTGCACATAGGGGTGCATCCATCAGAGAGGGAACAGTCAGCTCCTACACTTTCCTCCTTGTAATTTTGATGGAGTAGGTAACAAGGCTCACTCTCAGAGGCATTAATCAGATTTTACCAGCCGTAATGTCTCCATGGAAAGTGGCATATTCGGCTTGAAGTGACTTGAAGTGAACACCTTTGGGATGAACTGGAATGCTGACTGTTTGTTCACCTGGCCTCCAGTGCCTAACCTCATTAATGCTCTTATTGCTGAATGGACAAAAGGTATGTAGGTAAAGGTATGTAGATGGTACGGGTCAGAGTCCATAATTTGGTAAACTATTTTTGCTTCCTTTAGTAGTTCTTGTCTAGCTTAATACGAGTGGGAGTTTGCTGATTTTTGCTAATAAACAATTAAATCACAAGACTTTATATTTACTGGGTGTCCAAAAGTGATCTTTACAACTGTGATACTCGATGGGTAAAAGTTAAGATAAAGACCATTTTCAGACACTCCATATATACATATCTGATCTTTTCATTCAAGTTTAAATAGAAAAAATACATTGAAATAAATTATGATCCAAAACACATTTATACAGTGTGCTGCTGCAACCATTAGAGTTAATTATAATCTGCTGGCACCTTATAAACATAAATATAGAAAAGAATACACACACACACAAAATATAGCATAACAACACAGCATTATGTTGGCTTGCTGCACAGAACTCTTTAGGGACGTGAGAGGAAGTATTTCTAAAGCAGTTAAAAAATGAGCAGGTTTCAGAACAACAGTAAACAGCTCTCATAGTATGTATGTCTCGTCTCATATAGTTGGGGTCTATTAGACCTTATATACAAATCATCTCCAGAATTAGTGGCACCCTTCATGAAAATGATTGTATAAACATTCCCACAATGATTAAAATGCACATACAAACAGCAAAAGAAACCACTTACCTTTGAGTGGTCTAACAGAGGAATTTGGAGTTTTATAGAGCAATTTTCATTACATAAGTAATTGTATTGTGTCTAAAACTATTGTTTTAATATAAGACTCCATACACTTCACGTCTCCGTTTAAGAGATTCTCGTTGTGTGTTAATCTTTTATACAGTATGTGCTGATAATTTATATTTGCTTGTACAAACTGATTAGCAAGAAACCTGCAACAAGGAAATGACAACCACTTGAAGATTAAATTCCTTCAGCGTTGAAATATACATATTGATCAAATTCTGGGATTGGAAATATGTAATACCTATTACAAAATGCAAAGTTTACCAATGTGTACAATGCCTATAGAGAAGACTACTTAGATGTCTTGGAAATGTACGCCTTTTTATTTTTCATTGTGTTTATTCACTGGGCCAAAACTGTACATATGGCTGGGTGCATAAATCAAAGACAGGTGAAAGTGACTTCTTGGCATTAGTGTGACATGGAGACCTTTGGGATAAGACAAAGTAGGATTTCCTTCAACAGAAAAATGCTTAGGTACAGAAATTTCTGGACCACAAAATGAGAGAAAACTGATACACTGGCTAATATTTTATAGCATGAGAGATACAGTAAGCGTTCTTTTGATGATTCCCTTCTACTGATTCATAAGTAACAAAAAAGTGGGGGAAAAAGGATTAAGTATTGAGAACAAAGTTGAAACAAGCTGTCTTTACTGTCCTGTGGCTACAGTTGCAATAAGATTGATTGGCTGAGTGATATAAATGTAGCACTTGTGACCCTTCTGATTTTTTCAGAGCTTTTCTTGGCTCAGTGGAGTTCATAATTTCTGCCATAATTTGCCAACACTTTTCAAACTGAATCCTGTCATAAACAATCTCCCACAGACAAATGTAAACAATTCAGAATTCAGCAATACAAGCTCCAAGAACCCAACTAAAATGTGTTTTGCTATCCCTGAGAACTTTATTCAGAACGAAAAGAATCTACATCTCTTGAATAATCAAACATGTTTAGCTACAGATAAGCTCATTCAGTATGTATACTGCATTGATCAGGGAGTTCCCAACACAGTAGCCAAGTTGCCTCAGAGAGTATAATGGTACAAAGCAATGGTTCTGGTATGATGTATGAATAAGAGCGCTCCTCAAACCTCCACTGCCACATTGGTGAGATGAAAGAGTGCACCCAAGCACCACTTAAACCAAATTTCAAAAAGGAGTTCTCTCTTTTCTGTCATTGATACAAATCTCAGTTTGTTTGGTCTGTATAAGGGAAAATCAAGATGAGAAGTACTTAAAATAATTTCTTATTAAAAAGGTATACAATGAATATTACATAAGTGTTGCATAATATGAAGTGAAGGCAGTCATTCAATTTAACTTGCTCTTTTTGTCAAGATAAACGACCAATTTAGAAAAGAACAAGTGAGGACCGTCGGTAATATGTTAATATTAAATGCCCTTACATCAGTCCAAATCACTATGAAACCTGACTTAATTAATCAGACAACTGCCTTGACCAGACTAACAAAAGAAACTTTTGTAACCCCTCATTCTCAGCCTTTAAATGGTTCCTGCACTAATCATAATATCTGAAAGTCAGCTTCAGCTTAGTATGCAGTACACGGATTCACTTTGGGTCTGTACTGCAGTGTATAACTGTTTTTAATAGAGCTCTTGGCCATTTGATATTTAAGTGAACGTATGAAAATTATCAGGGATAAAAAAAAAAAAAAAAAAAACTAAACTAAAAATACATCAACTAAGTTGGGGCTCAGTTTATCCTTCACTGCTATATTATACTTTTGGAATCTTTCTCTCTTTTTTTTCCCCCCACAGCTGACAAATCAATCACATAACAATACAAAGTACAAAGAAAGCTACTAGCTTCAACACAAAGTTTCTTATAAGCTCGGTTGTATTTTGGCCCCACTAAATCTCTGAAAATAATCCTGGGTGCACTGCACCATTTGAATAAAACATATTCAAACATTTAAGGCCACAAATTTGAGCTACATTTTCCTTTTCTTCTATTGTCTTTCTAGTCCAGGATGTCACATTTTTTGTACAAAAATACTCAAACATGTGATTGTATACATTATGGGTCCTCTGTACAAAGGTGGGAATGGCAATAATAAGGGAGACGTTAAGGAGAGCTTTGGGTGATTTATGTAAAGTAGCTGAAGTGTCTGCTTCACCCCGAAGCCACCGGTCACTAAGAGCTGTAGAGTGAGTTTTCAGTATTGCATAGATTTAAGATGTAGTTTGATGAACTGTCACAGTATTTGGGAGCAATTGTCCTTGTCACAAAATGTCTACAAAAAAACAAAGCCATGTCTCGAGTGGTCTTGTGGCTGAACATTGGTATTACAAACATAAGGCTGTATAAAAATATGCTCTCTTTAAGTTGAGGTTTTCATGTGTGTGGCATCAGTGCTAGAAGGTCCCTGCCCAGTCACAGTGCAATGACAGGCTCCTCCCCTGTTTATAGCCACACCCACATTCTTAGAGCTCCTCCTTTCGCTTTCCCACTTTCTCCTGGTCCCGCCCTCTTAGGCTTCGCATGAAACCGGTGAAGCCAGCCTCCTGTGTACAGCATGCATAGATAAAACATTAATTAAAATAAATTAACAAGTACAATTTCTATGAAATACATAAGACTTGATGAATAATCAAATCAATCAATCTATTCATATATATGAAATGAAGTGAGACTCACCCCTCTCTCTCCATTGTATTTCTCACTGAATTTGCCATAATTGTAGTAGTTAAAGGTTGGATAGCCTTCTACTCCCTCCTGCTTACACAGCTCATGGTTTTGGCCTTTGGTGCAATCCACAGCAGCATACAAAATCTGAAAAGTGACATTAAAAATCATAATGTGTAACTTAATCCCTATTCAAACAGTCAGATACTTAAATACACTTAACTCAATAACCCTTATTTACACTAACTAGACTTTATCAAACACATGGACAGGTATGTGATGATGAGGATGATATAGCAGATGCCGACAATTTCCCTTTAGTTAATTTGTGGGGAGAAATGTATTAATAAAGCTATACTATATGGCCAAAAGTATGCAGACATCTGACCATCACACCTATATGTGGTTCTTCCCCAAACTGTTGCCACAAAGTTGGAAGCACACAATTGTCTAGAATGTTTAAGATTTTCCTTCAGTGGAACTAAAGGGCTCAAACATTTTCCAGCATTACAATGCCCCTGCACACAAAATGAGGTGAATTAAGACATGATTTGCCAAGATTGGAGGGGAAGTACTCAAGGTACTTGCACAGAGCCCTGACCTCAATGTCACTGAACACCCTTGGGATGAACTGAGCTGGCCTTCTTGGCCAAAATCAATACCTGACTTCACTAATGCTCATGTAGCTGAATGGGCAAAAGTCCCCATAGCCACGCTCCTGTTATAGTAGATCACCCCCCCCCAAAAAAACAGGGTGGGGGGTGCAAACATTAGAATGGGAGGTTCAGCAAGCACATGTGATTGTGATGGTTAGGTGTCCACATACTTTTATCCATATAGTGTATTAGTGTATTTTAGTAACTATTTATAATGTTCAAACTCATAGCATCAGTACTGGTCCTGTGAAATCTAGAAGTATAGGTGAATTTACACTGACTGAAAAATACATGTCTATCTAAGAGGATAAGGTGCATAGAATCACAATTACAGTTATTGGTAGGGCTCGGGGGGGGGGAAACAAAACACAAACAAACAAAAAAAACAACAACCATACACACCATAGGGATGACATTACACACTGCCCTGTCAATCAGAGCAACAGTAACCAACTGTAAGCATTAGTGAGATCATGTATGAACTGGGCAGAAGAGGGCAGTTAGTGTTTTAAAGTTAACACTTAATGTGTTTAAATGCTCTATAGCATCAGCAGCAGTTCATAAACATATGGTGGCTAGCTTCATATGTCTCAGACATGCTAGAATTCACCCTCTCTTGTGGCATGTGACCATGGGAGAACAGTAATATTAATAAGAAAAAGATTACAAAAATATATGACCACCACCACCAATTGGTGAAATATTGGAACATAGTGTGTGTGTGTGTGTATATACACACACACACACACACACT
>JAOTRR010000055.1:11077666-11091943 GCA_028570945.1 Gogo arcuatus
ACAGACACACACACAGACACACACACAGACACACACACAGACACACACAGACACAACCGCTGTGTACATTCACAATCTCTAGTGTTCATGGACTAACCCAAATAATACTCAAAAAGACTGCAAAAAGCAAAAAGGTATGAAGTAACAGACAAAAACAGCTTTACAAAGATGGAACACACACTGCTCTAAAAGAGACGGACATGCTCTTCCAGTTTTTGAAAGGATAAACGCAGCTAAAGTGAGCTTCAGGGTCCAGAGGTCTGTGTCCAGATGCTTTACAGGAAGACCTGTCAGCTCCAGCTGCAGTGGGATACAGTGGAGTTTTTAAATCGAAGTCTTTTCTTGACTGTTGCCAAATCACAAGGATTTCGGACTACATCAGAACAAATACTCCTCAGCAAGATGATACCATCGACTTGTGCAATAAGTGGTCTTCCTGTAACGCACTGCCTAATAAAATCATTAGGCCTTGTTCTTAAAACAGGCGATTTAATTCTGCTTTGAATAACAATCCATTCGTGTTGTGTGTTTTGCAGTGAAATCTTAACAGAACAAAAATTCATCTTATTTTTTAGCTGGTAACCTGAATATTGTAGTGTTAATATCTTGCCTATTTATCAGAGCAATATGGCTTTTTATTCCTGAATTTGGCAGTCATGGAACATATTTTTAAAGTTGTCATTATGTCCAAGTTGGCATTATTGGCATAGTCTATGACATAATATTTTTTAATTATTGAGATTTGGATTAAACACATTCAGCTCAAGTGACCAGTCAAGCACGTGAATAACTCTTTAAAACTAAATAATAAAAAGAACAACATTGATAACGTTGGCTTACGATTTCTACCACAGTAACAATATCAATCAATCAATCAATCAGACTCCCTAGCTATACTTTACATACCCCACCTTGAGAACCAACGGCTTAGAGAAAACAGAACAAGCATGTCATATTTAGCATTTCTTAGGTCTAACTATTTATTTACACTCCTACCACTATGATAGTTATCATGATTGGTACAAATCTGTCCATATCATTTGACTACCCAGAGTCTGAGGTACTGGTCACCTAGCCCATGGGCCAGACAAGTGTATGAAAACACTGAAGGGGAAAAAAACAGAAATGTCTCAAGGCCACAGGGTCCATATGAGTGTTTGGACCTGGTGTTTTATGGCGTATATATCCCCTGCTTGTCTTAAAAACTCCCTTGACAGTGCACTCAATCAATAGAGCAGTGCCTAAGCACCAAACCCTCAATATGTCACCTAAAAACTGGCCTCTGCACTGGCCTGGAGGCTTATAAAGATTGCAAGGCTCTGTGTGTGTGTGTGTGTGTGTGTGTGTGTGTGTGTGTGTGTAGTCTGTCTTTTTCCTAGTTGGGGTTATGATTGGCAGGATGGTGCCCATAGACACAGGCTGCTCTACTCACTTTTTAAGCCAGTCTGCAATGTCCTTGGCTGTGGCTCCATAGTTCTCATAGTGATGCAGGAACTTTCCCTTCCTAGGACACAGGGGGAAAAAAATACAGAAGAGCACCTTTGACCTTAGCCATCAGTCATGAGTTGGCTTTGGAAATTATTATACACAGTGACACCAGCCTATATTTGACTGTATACCTGGAACATTTCACAAACTTCTGAAAAAACAAAAATTACAAAAACTGATGAGACCTGCCTATTTAAAGGACCTAGACTGATAAATTAAGCAGTGCTGCAATTTATTTTTCCATCTCAATAAAGCTTTATTACTTGGCACAACATATTTGTAGCCGCACACAAAAGGATTGCATTACAGAACTGTGGATCCCTCTGTAGCAGCCAAGATAAACATTTTAAATTAGTGCCTGGGCCAAAGCTAATTAATGCACACTTCTTAAAGCTTAATCAAAGACTTCATCTAAGAGGCATTTTCACTAATCCACATTAACACTGCAGACCAATTACACTTGTTTAGAACTGTAATCTGGCATTTCCAAAGGAGAACCCTGAAAAAAAAACAAAAACAAAAAACCCCCACCTCAGAGCAATTTTGTTTCAATCCAGTTGTATGCATGAGCACATCTGTATGCACAGGCAATGGTTTCTTTATCTGCACTGATTCTGGGTTTTCTGCCACAAATAATTAATTTGAGGCAGATAAGAACTATGCTAGCAAGCAGGGGGGGGGGATGCCAGCATTGCTTTGTCCTTTGTAACTGTCACTGATCGATGGGAATCTGCATGCATCATGGTAGTGTATCAAAAAAGCCTAGGAAAGCTATCAACCTGCATTAGTTCCCCTGTGTCAGATTTAATATTGAGACAGATGGAAGTTGTTCACTTACCAAGTGCATTGGGTTTGGCCTAACATGACCTTAAAAGCTGTCAGGCAGTGTGAAACGAGTGCGACTTTGCTTCATCCTTATATCCTCCAGATGAACACTTTGTAATAACTTTCAGTCCTCGTCTGCTCTGATGTGAGCCAACTGAGCAGAAGGCAACATGGCACTTCTCCAAGTCACCGGACAGCTCACCTAATTACAATTATTTCTGATAAAGGGCATGAGGACTGGACTTTCCTAATATCCATATACCACAGAGCTCACACAAAGGAAATATGATCTCTCGGTGATGGACTGGTGTCCCATTATTTAGGAAATCTCTTCAAAATATTTGTAGGACACTATAACTGTCAAAGGAAACTGCTATAGAGATACGGGTAAAATCGTGAGAAGTTTTAGCACAAGAGATCAAAGGTGTGAATGTAAAGCCATCTTGAAGATTCAGGCTGCACTGGATGTTAAATAAATAAAGTGGCAAGAGCTTAAGGGTTTTACATCCAGTTGCCCTCCACTCAAGGCCAATACACTCTATAAAGACCTGGCACAAAGACATGTCAAGTTCAAGTCAAATCAATTTAACTCAACATTAAGAATCCTTTTCATGCCTGATGTTGAATCATCCAGTAGCCAATTTTAACAAGCAACACTGAGGTTGACGGTTCAGAGCACAAACGACTGCAACAGAAACTAAAGAAAAGCAATGTCTGGAGTCAAAGAGCTGAAACAAAGTGCTGGCACTTAGCTCCCGGAGTTTCATTACCGTAAGCAATGACGCTGAGCGATCGTTAGCCTGAGACTCCCCTCAGGGCAATGGCTAATGGCTCGTTGAAAACGGATTGGGCGGAGAGTGGCGTTTAATTAGCTCTCCCATAATTAAAACGGCACACATTTAGCATTGAATGAAAAAGTGTCTAACATTGACTGAAAGCAGATAAAGTTGACTAAACTGTGAGATGCAGCATAGAGTACACTAACTTTTGCACAAGATACTGCTTAGGCACATGTGACGGTAAAAGCAATAAATTACATTTAAAAGCTGCGGGTTTTTTTAAAGAATTGGTTAGATAATGCTTGCTTTGTTTAGGGTGAAATATGTAAAGGCGGACATTTTAAGAAAAAGAATACTGGTTGCTGTGTGATTATTAGTGCAAATGTTGAGCCATATTGACCTCACTTGCTTCACAGAGAAACTTTCTTTCCTCTCATTAACCGCTCAAGGCTTTTGCTGGCTCTGGATAGAAATGAGGGCAGGAGAGATATTCTCAGGGGAATCTACTCACTAAACAAACCTCATACTCTTCAGTACTTGTTTACTAGGAAAAGGTCTGCACTAGATCAGGCGGCGTTAACGTCAAGGCTTCAGACTTGGCTAAAGCCAGCCGTCTCACTCCTTAAATCCCTAGCAGAATTTTCATGATTAACTTCTTATGATATTATAGAGGTGCCAATATCGATAACAAGAAAATCCTAGCAGGCAGAAAGGGAAAAAAATAAACCAAGAATTTTACCACAAAACTCTAGTGTATATCAGAGGAAGAGGTGGCTATTTTCCCCCCACATGTGCATCAAGCAAAAGTAAGAAGGTGGCAAGGAAAGGTCAGTGTGTGTTTGGTTACTTAACAATAAGCAGCTCGTCCATTTTTCTGCCATTTAAAGAAGCCACAGTTCTACCTACTTGTTTTCTATTGGCTCACAAATTCACAAGTCAAAGGTCATCTAGATAAAACTGGCACGAAACAAAAGTAACAGCTAGCAGCTGCTACTGACAGATGCTTTAGCTGAAAAAACAGAAAAGTATCATTTTCAGGTGTCTCCCGCATCACTGTAGCAAGGGGTGAAAACTCTGGCTAGCCGTAGATGTTGGCACCTATGATGCAGCTTCTGTGGTGAACATACTGTAAAAGAAAAAATAAATGTTGGCTTTTTTTTTAAAGTTTTTTTCCTTCTGGATGAATAGATTTGGGCGTGGTTATTTTAGAGGTAGATGACATCAGGTAATTCCGTGTGAAGATCAGAATCAAATCAGACACGCTCTTTACCACAAAAACTAAAGCGCTTTCCCAAATTACAGTACTTAGCTTCTGTGTGTGTGAGCAGCCAGGACTGAAATCTAGCTAGTCATTTTAACAGAAAATGTATATAGAATCTTTGTGCTATAGTTTGTATGTGGTCACACTGAGTAGTTCTACCATGCATTTTTAAAACCACTAAAGATGTCCTCTGGGTAAATAATTAGCCTGTACACACAGCAGAGCTATAAGTGTGACAATAAACACATAAATGCAAGGACATTAAAGCTTATTATAAAGCAGAAGCCAGAACCGTGCAGAATCTACACCATCTCTTGCAATACAATCCTATGTTAATCAGTGACGTTTTTAAACAAGGGATGGCCTTTTTTAAAATGGGAATTTTTTTTTTTTTGCCAACTGCTAGATGCACCAGGATTTAGAAATCTGTACAAAACACAATACCATGACATTTTATTATTTGCAGGTGTTACACTCTGTCATTCCTGTCCTCTTTTCCTCTCCTGTCTTCTGGTTGCTAATGTTAATGTTAATGTCACCTCTGCCAATCATTAGACGATCTGAGACACCGACACAATTCTGAGATTTTTCAATTGAATCTATCCTTGAAATAAGCTGATTAAGCAGCAGATCTTCAGAATCACAACAAATTTGACCTACAATACCATGTCTGCAGATGTTTTGATGTGTTCTGTTTGAACTGCTCTCATCAGTATGTGAACAAGAGAGCAGTAGTCGCTGTTATGCTTTAGCTCTGGTCCCTCACTGCAAGAGTCCTTCAAAATAAATATTTTATGACTGTATAAGCCCTAGGCACTTTATTGCCTTGTAAATTCCTAATTCTGATATTACCTCCTCATCTTACCTGCCCTCCCCCCCTCACACACACACAAGGGTCACCTTCCTCTGGCCTGAAATCCTTCCCAAAAGCCAATGACTAAAAGATGCCTAAGCTTAAGCTACAGATTGAAGAACATTAGCACTGGACTCGTACACCACGCAGAAATGACTTATGAAGCCTTCACAGGTTCACGCCTATGTCATAGCAGAATTAAATGTTAAAGGCAAGCTCACTCAAAGTAGCAGAAGGTTGGGTAGCCTTTGACATCAAACTCCTGCTTAAGTCCATCAAACTCTGCTGGGTGAACGTTCATCCCTGCCAATACCTGCAGCGAGATAAGAGTAACAAATGATCAAATAAAACAAAATGGAACTCTGGGAAATGAAGATGAATGGCTGCATCATGGTGGAAAAAGAAGAGTGTTAAATCAGTACAACATCAAAGTGTGGCCTTCAGTGAAGTAGGACACGGTAAATAGCAAACTCTGTCTGCATCGCAAGGTGCTTCTTTCATGCCAATATCAATTCCAAACTTATTTGGTTGTAGAAAACATTACATTCCAATGCATTTCCATCACTTGTATGAAATAACCTGAAAATAGGCTTATTTAGACTTGAGCATTTGAAATGGTTTTAGATACATTTATGAGCAGCAGGTACTACTCAGGTTAAAACTAATCCACCCAATTGCACCCTGGACCCCCAGCAGTGGAATCAGTGGAAGCGTTATTCAGCAATATTCATAGCTCAATATGCCACTTACACACCTAAAACATGTAATATATGAACACACTGCTCTCCCATTGGCAATTCAATTTTTCATTTCGTGAGAAAACTGAAAACAGCATCGGAGATGATTTTTAATCTTTTACAGGATAAACCGCTTGGGTAATACTGTTGGAGAATTATGACGAGATGCAGCCCGACTTTTTACACACAGAGGCGGTTTTTGTTTTTTTGTTTTTTTTTAAATTCACTTTTTGCAATACCGTGTGTTTGCAATACAGGTTCACAGTCAGTATGTGGCATAGAGTTTCTTTTCTTGATAAAGGAACACTTAATATAAGTGCACAGTTTGCCTGTGTACTGAATAGCATTTTCTTTTGTGCTGGACAATTAGCAACATTAGCTTCATTAAAAACAGTTTTACTGAGCAGAAAGGTTCATTATAGATTAATTGATCAGGTATTAGAGCCCAATCTACAATGCTGAATAAACACACACACACACACACACACACACACACCCCTTCAAAGGACAATTTACAAATGATCTATGGCTGCTTGTATGCATCCAACAGTACAGTGAAAAATGTGTATGCTGACAATTGACTTTCTGCCAACTCCATTTCATTTCTTGAACATTATCGGCATCCTGCACACACACATGCAAAAGTACAGTAAGTAGCAAATCTCTTCCTAGCTGTCCACATCTGCAAACTAGATATTCATTACGCAAACTAGATGAACGGCTTACTTACAGACCGCCTGTGCAGCCCATTGTTCTTATATTCAGCAAATATAAGAAATAAACCATGCTCCAATTAGTGTAACTAGTCCTCATTTGCAGCTCCATAAAAAGAAAAGAAGAAATACATTCGTTCCTGTGGTGATGTGATCGGAGCCAACTGCTGGTGCATGTTCAGAGAGATTTTGGCTTGTGAAACCAGGACAGCAGAGCAGGCCTGAGCAGGCTGCGCAAGACTGATTCAGTTGTTGACCAGATTTTTCTTTTCAACAACTCTTGCTTAAAATGTGCACAGTACTATGATCATGTAAACTCTGTTATACTGATGCTCAGTACTATAACCAGGGTTTACATGATCAAAATACTACTGTGCTATAGAGTTTGTTGTGTAGAGTTTAGTGCTTGCTGTATTGTTTATTGCTCACTGTATAGTCTATTCTCTGTTTTTAATATATTTACTGACACTGTTTCATGTTAAGTGCAGCACCATGATTCTGGGGGAACATATTACACCTGCCTGTGACGAGAGAAAAAAGCCTACTTGACTCGACTTTACTTGAAAATGTGAAACAGACTGCGCACGTTTGAGATATGTGTTTACAGAAGAAGTGTGCAGTGGTAGCAGCATTTAGCTGACAATAGTGTGGATAGTGTTGGCATACTGTATAATCCATACACAGAACGTAGACCTAAACAGCCATAAATGTATCATTAAACAAAACACAAGGCCACAAAAATGTCAGACGTGAAACTGATGAGTATTAAAATATTCTGCTGTTATTTAATTTAAACAAGCCTCACTAGCTAAAGCATGAGGAAGTGAATTTTAGACAAGGTTAAATGTTTGCTCTATTAAAACAGTACAGAAGTACTTACATATTTCCCTTTCGTCTCTGTGGCAGCTTGTTGGAAAATGGGCTGCATCCTCTTACAGACACCACACCCTTTGTGTCACAGAAAGAGGGGGAAAAAAAGGAGAAAAATTGGAGCAGTTAACTGACTACTGACTCAAATAGCATTCTCTGAAAACATTTTTACATCTTTAAAGAACACTTAAATTAATACAAATTCATAGGGTGTGCATTTTTAAATTCTTAGTTTCTTAAAATATTATTGCAGCTAAATTGAAGGCAGCTAGGGAATTGTGTGTTGTGTGTTTACCTTGAGGTGCCCAATTATTAATTCTATAAAATAATGTCTCAGTAAGCTAGTGAAAAATTAAAGAACGATAGAGAGGAAAAAGAGGAAACTACAAGTGAAGCTTAAATGAGCAGCCAGAGGGCTGCCCTCCGTGTGCAGCTTTCAATATTCAGGTGGCATTTCATTATCTCAGCAAACACTACAGTATACAACTTTAGAAAACAGCATGTTCACAACTCTCTGCTGTACAGAACAATCTTTTCCCCCCCTCTACACAGAATGTGTGCTGTAGTTATCCAACAGAACAACCTTATAACAATAGAATAATGTGGAAGTGTGACTGTGAATGTGGAAGTAATTGTCTCTAATAGCCACATACTATAGAAGCAACAAAATCATTGTGAGCACTGCAGAGCATGCATGCGAGCAAGTTATGCTAGCTCGAAACTAAAAGCAATGTAACATGTCTGGGGCTACACATTGTAGCATGCCAATATACCGAAACATCACTGTTTATTGTTTCATTACAAAAAAAACCCCTCTGTTGAGTCACACGTCACGTCTCTGGTTGTGGAACGCCAGCATGCTGTGTTAAAAGTTACATTGGCACGGCTTTATTTGGTTCAGTGTAAATTACTCAAGTCGGAATATTAAGGGATCTTCTTCACGGCAATATTGCAGAATATCCGTGTAAAAAAGGCTACTGTTTAGAGATCATCACCTGTACCTTGATTCTGTAGCCTATTCTGTGCACCTTACCAGCTACATCAGATGTGAATCAGGTCTACTTTATCACCAAAATGTTGATAGTTTTCCTGCAGTTAAAGGTAAATTAACTTCCTCTGAACTCTGATTGGCATAGTATAGAGAAACTAGTTTGCACCTACCACACAGTGTAGTTTTTGGCTTGACATAGTGCTGTTGCAGTGTTTCCTGCCTTCTCAATTTACACAAACAATTACCATTACACCAGTTTCTTGGCTGCTTATATGTAGTTTTTGGACTACGTACTATCCAAGGGCACCAAATGTGATGGATAAAATCTGCTTGCTGACATCTTGAACAAGCACTCGCTCTCTATCTTTTTTTTATGCTGAGTACATTGTGACTCTGGTCCATTATTGTTTTTGTATAGTAACAATAAAACTATTCTATTGCACTCATTTTATGAGTGCAATAGAACGCAACGTGTGCAAACTAGCCCCAAGGACAGTAATCATTGCACAACCAAGGGCAATGCTCAACCAGGCAGACCCAATTGCCCACAGATGGAAGTCCCTGTCACCGTCAGTGAATGGTTCCTCCAGTGGAGGCCGACAGATCTAGATCTCCCCACAAACAATCAAACCTTCCTGACTTTATTTCACTATTATGCTGCAGATGGACTTCCAGCCACACAAGCTCCCAGACACCAGACCAGAGCCCATCAGGTAGTCCTGGCTATGCACAATGCTGTAGGGAAGGCAAATCTCAAAGCTGAGAGTCCAGCCAAACCTAAATCTATGTATGATTCAATTCAGCAGGTCTGCACGAGTGCCTCTGGCCCTGCTGAACTCAAGTAATAAGAACTGATTAAGTGACTCATCACTGAGTCACCCTCCACATGCACCAGGGTAGACATTGGAGCTAAATCAAGTCTCATTCAGTAATCTTGGACTATGCCTCCCATACCAGGAAGGAAGGCCACACATCAACTGGGAGCTAGTCATTCTCTTCTGCCATGCTGGCAATACAAAAACAAATCCTGTATAGTAAAAGCACCCCATGGTCTGGCTGATGATCAAATAAATAGGGTTCTTCAGAAATGCCATGAAGGTCCACACCTTGGTGTAGAACAAGAACAATTGTTCAAAGAACAATCAAGAAAACAAGAACAATTGGGAAAAATGGTCAAAGTTCAAAAGTTGGACAAGTACTACAGCACTGTCTTCATGATTATCCCTGGCTGAATGCCCATGCTGCATCATTAAATTCTGACTTCTTCAATGTCCAGCAACAGCCTTACTGCAAGTCAAGCGATACAAAGATGTGAGTAAAATGCAGGAGCCTGATATCATCTGTATCCACCAGTCAGTGGTCAAGCCTGATTAGGATGTTTCTGAATCTGGATGTAAGCCTAAACCGTCTGGGCTTCTGAAAGCTCAGCAATTAGAGTTTGACACCTACCTCATGCCCCAGATGCATAAGCTCATAGATGGCTTGTGGAGGTCATAATATCTCTACCTGGGACCTGACAAATGAATATTGGCCCACAGTTAAACTTTGCATGGTGTGGGCAAAATATTGTACTCATTAAAAGTGTAGCATTTTATGAGTAAAAGGGATTTCCCATCCATCCATCCATCCATCCATCCACTGCACCTCTTATACACAGGGTCATGGAGGAAACCCACACAGGCACGCTGAGAACATGCAAACTCCATACAGAAAGGCCTCAGTGGGACGTGAGGTTCGAACCCAGAACCTTCTTGCTGTGAGTCGACAGTGTTAACCACTGCACCACCACAGTTTCATTTGACCTATAATAAGGATCTGACCAAAAGTACATTTTCACTTATGTACTCATCTGCACTGGAACTCCTTTTCATGTTTCAAAATGCACCTAAAAATTTTACTTGGTACTCCCTTGATCTCTTAGCACAATTATGCGATTTATTTGTTTTGCTCTTTTACAGTAAAGTGTTCTTTAGTTTGAAAAAGCCACTAAATAAAAAAGTATTATTATCCTCAATTTCTTTACTTGCTATTCAACTACACAGTCAACACATTTCTGCATATTAAATAAACCCTACAGATATTTTATCTAAAACAATACACAGAACAAAAGAAAGAGTGTGACTCCATTCCAGGAATAGAGAGTAACAAAAGGCACTCGCTAAATTCAATTAAATCTTGTATGTGAAAAAATGATTAAGTGCAGCATCAACAATGATATTAATAAAGTACATATAACGCAAAAAATATATATATTAAGATGAAATTTGTGATCTACAGACTCATCCTTACTTCTAAAAAAGTCTCATATTAATATAAGAACCAAAACTTTCAGTCATGTAAACTTTTATCTTGACGTACTATCAAATTTTAAAAGCAGACTTTAATCTTTAATGTTTTTACATTTAAATCAGAACCATTTATATCCAGGATTTGACACCCTTTGAAACATAAGCTCTTTGAATTCACCAGTGACTGAGGAGAGAATGAGGGTAGATCATCAGGTGACTCACAGGGGGCATAAAACATCATGAGGATGGGTTTCTCTTCTCTTTTCAGCAGCTTCTTAAAGTCCTGTAGGTAAAAAGTACAGAGCCCCATAAGAGAAATGGCTTGGCATGTTTTTTCCCCCCCCAGAATGTATTGAGGCCATTACCTCTAACTCTCAACAATACAAGTACTGTGCAGGATCTCATCGCTTAAGGATCAGAATAATCTAGAGCTTATGAGGCACATGACTGGTGTAGACAGACTAATCTTAAGTGGACATTATATGTTGGACTTGCATAGTTATACCATAAAAAGCTCTATGAAGCTTATGAGTTAAAAGATTCCCCCTGCATGTTGAAACAACCAAAGACTTATTTTGATGTAATTGTCATATTAGTGAACCAAACAGTATTTACACTCACATCTTGCATTAAATTGCATGCATGGTCAGATTCACCAGCTCTCAGGGAAATATCATTCATCAGCTTTGTTTATATTCCTGCTTCATTACCAGATTGCTTCCTGCAGCTGAGCTTTGGCTTTTGGCAGTTGACACCCCAAAAGATGTAATAAGCCACCGAGCATACACTCCCCTGAAGCAATCAATACGCTCTTCAGACGAGTTGCATAGCCACCTCATCTCCATGAGGAGGACTGCTTTCTGATTGAGTGTAGCCCTCTCAGCAGGGAAACTCTCTAGATAAGTGTGTGTTCATATATAGAAAAATTTGACTTTCTTTTCTATTAGGCATTGCCTTCATAAATTCTGTTGTCAGCTTCAAAAAATTCTGGGAAGGTCTGCTATTTGAGGCTTGATTTTGTAAGCTGCGTATGCTCCTAAATGCTCCTGTCCCTTTATCAAAGCCAAGTGTGGTCTCTGGAGACAGCAGAACAGCCTGGTACTTCTTGTAGATTGTCTAACTCATTGCTTTTGTTCTGCATGCAGTTCCCACAGTGAACACCAAGGATGGAAAGCTGATCTTCGTCTGGGCTAAAAGAGATACTCACTCTCTCTGTCTCGATGTGAACAACGTCTTTAGCTTCAGGGTTCTCCTCCCATAGGGGGGCACCTGTGGGGTCTTTCAGGAATGCCACCATAGACTGAGAAAGAGAAGGGGATGAAAAGAAGGGCAATTATTAGAGAAGCAGTGATGAGTCATCTTTCCCTGTCAAAACACTCCTGTCCACTCCCTCCTGAGTGCCACTGACACTGGTGCATAGTGTATCCTTCAAACAATAAGACCCACAAATACAAAAAGCTACACTGTCCATTAAGATTTTATAACATTAGCCATCAAGGTCACTTTAAACTACAAGATATAATTTCAAATTTTACATGACTATCCATCAGTTGAGAGACCAAGACAAAGTAGGTACCTTTTGGACAAAAAGTGCTTATAATGAGCGCAGTCACCATTTGGGGGGGGGGGGGGGGTTAGAACAATATCAAAGCCAGCAGCAGATGTTTTAATGAGAAATCTCATTTCCTCCATGTAGGCAGCTCACCATTCTCAGCAATGACTCACACACCAGAGCTCATTCATTTTTAACTGCAGAACCATTCATTAACACCATGTCAGCTACAGACAACCACAACGGTAACATGGGGGAAGGGGTGGGCGAAAGACATTTAATTTTACTACACTGTCAAACTAGCACCTATGGTGTGAAGCTATACTTGTTTGTTTAGTGTGAAATCACATGCACAGGGAGGATCAATGACTACACTGAGTTACAAGAGCTCAAACTACAGGCTACAGATGAGAGAGTCTCTTGACTCAAACCCATCCCTCAATTGCCTATTATAAATTCAATAAAATGCACACACATTGGAAATCCAGTACATTTGGAGAAGCAATAAGCTCAGTAATAAGTAATAACTTACAGAAACACAGCTGTGAAACAGAATCTATGTAACCCTGCAGTTTTTACACAGCTATCTACTTGAAACTCACAGTTTCCAAAGTCCTCGTTCCCAATGCGATTCAAAAAATAAAAATGTTGCCTCTATAGAGAAGGGAAAACTAAATTTAAATTAGCTGTCACAATTTCTTTCAAAGATGATCAGACTACAATTTTTTGAAAGCAATTACCTTAAATGTGGCTGGTCTGTTGTACTCTGTATGAAAGGTCCCATCTCTGTTTAAAAACAACAACAACAACAACAACAACAAAAAACCCCAACACACACAAAGCCGAAGAGTTAATGACAGTGTCTGTTGTGAGCACGTTATCTGCAACTTACTTTTGGTAATATTTCCAATGTTCATTAAACCTGGTCAGTAAAAACTTTCTAAAAGTAGATAATACACTTACTTATAATGGAGGATTTCAAATCCAGCTGTCTTTGAACTTGGATCCACTTTCACCTTTTTACAGAGTTTGCGACCCTCAGAATCCCTGGAGGGGAAGGAAGATGGATGAACAGACCAGTAAATTAATCTCTCATAATGGTATAACGGAAATCCAAGCAGACCAACACAAGCAACCAGGTAAAAGTGTTTTTTGACTGCATGTTAAAAAAAAAGTACTGGCCCAGATGGAAAACAAAGGAAGTTGGGGTTCTACTGATAGTTAATTTTCCACCAACTTGCCATAATCAAGACAATTAAAGCAAATGAATTATAATTTTGCCACATTCAAAATGGAAGAAGTGCTTAAATTAAATCTGCATCTTTGTCTATTTAACCATTTGGTTTACCAGTTTATATTGTTGCTTAAGATCAAATTAGTGCCCCAGTTTCATAATTGTTTGATAGCTCTACTATTTTCAAACACCCTATGCGCAGTTTGATGAAATGTCCTTTTAAAAGAGCAGTGGTGTGTTTGTCCATGTCGTGTTGTACACTGCCTGATGTCATGAGTAACCACTCAGCAGTGATGTAGGCCCAACCCATAAAGACAATTAATTCTTCTTGATGCCCAACTTGATGCCAAAACACATACATTTTGGACAGAAGTGAATGCCATGGGAAGAAAAGCAGTTTCTGTATTGCAATGTCAAAGATTCTGGGAATTTATTCAGTGGGAAAAAGCTACCAAGTGAATCTACATTAAGCAGTTAGAACATACAGTACCAGTCAAAGTTTGGACACACCTACAAATTTTTCTGTATTTTGACTGTTTTCGACATTGTAAAACAATACTGAAGACATCAAAACTATGAAATAACACATGGAACATATATGGAATTATGTGGTAAACAAAAAGTGTTAAACAATATGTTTCATATTTTAGATTCTTCAAAGTAGCCAGCGTTTACCTTGATGACGC
>JAOTRR010000055.1:11214915-11226242 GCA_028570945.1 Gogo arcuatus
TATGAAAAATACGAGTGGCGTATTTCCCAGTAAAACACTCGTGTCTGTATAATAATTGGACCTTATAGTTGTCCAATGTGCCTAAACATGTGGTCTTATTACTCCCACACTGACCTCTGGTTTTTAACAGGCAAGGAGCTGACGAAATGAGATGCTCCATCCCCACAAGGTTTGGTGCCCTTCTATGCAACTGACCCATTGGTACTGTTAGATATGTGATGTAGACTGTAATCACTGCCTTTTAGACACTGTGAATTTTTGGTACTCTATATTTTTGTATATTGTACATTGTAAATGATAATAAACCATGATGATGACTCAAACTAACTGCAACAAATTCATCTTTTGCAGCTCATTCCTAAACATTACCAAGCTAGGCCATTCCCTTCTCTTTCTGACTGTGAAAAGAAAGTGCTTTCATATTGGCACAGGATTTTTGTTGTTGTTGTTTGTTTGTTTCTGTAGCCAGTGTCAGCCTGGGTAGCTCACAGTCCCATTTGTTTGTGCTGGGATTTGCTTGGTTGGCGGGGTTGAAGGATATCAGACTTCAGTGCTGACAAAATTTGCAGATCTGCCACATGCCCCAAGTGACAAAGGAGCCCTCTAAAGGAATAAATGGCTGCCAGGATTTGCATCCATCTGTAGTTGGGAGACATCATCCTTAAGGCCTTCTGCTTTTACACATCTACTCCACTTTCGGTCTGCCCAGATATTATGCTAGGCATTACTGTGCAAACCTTATTTACACTGAGGATAAATCAGTCATTGTTTCATCTTCAGGAATCGAGGCCAGTGTCACAGTGGATCTGGAGCCTGTACCAGAAACACTGGCCGTGAGGCAGAATACACCCTAGTACCACACGCACACACGCACACACACACGCACGCACGCACGCACGCACACACACACACACACACACACACACACACACTGAGCAATTTAGTATAGCCAAGCCACAAGAAGAATCTGGAGAACTTGAATCTGTTGAATCATGAAACTCCTTGTGAAACACTAACAATACGTGAGCAAGCATCTATCCATCCATCCTTCCTTCCTTCCATCCTCCCTCCCTCCCTCCCTTCCTAAGCCAAATGGTTAATAAAGACATTTTGTGTATTCATTGCTAATATGAACCACAAATGTTCATTTTTGAAGAGGCCCTTCAGAAAAACATGACTGAGGTGTTGGGATAATTTTGGTCCTTAGCGTTGTTCATTTTTCTCTTCTTTCCAGTGAGGAGAGTGAAAATGACAATGTAGATTACTCAGGAGAAGATTGAAATCAGATGGGAATTAATCAGGATGTCTACTTACATGATCTTTCTCAGTTTGTTATTAATGTGAACCACTGAAATTTCTCTGACTGGGGCAGAACGGTTTTTCTAACTGATCAGACTGATGACCTTTTTGTTTCCAGTCTATGTTGATACAAGGTTAACAAAGACTGACAGCTGTATGAAGGTTTTTGTGAAAGCTGATATCATATTCAGGCAACAGACTCAGCTGAGCTTAAAAGCAGCATGGACGAGTGATCCCCTACTGTCTCTTACTGCAGACAACTGTGTGGCTGGCTGTCGAATTTGGACCAGGATGCTCAGCATGCTCTTCTACAATCACTGAGAAATGCTGAAAGTGGGTTTTATTGATGAGCGTAAAGCTGCATCAATCAGGCACTGTCTGCTGACAGACTGGCACTGATGGATCACCAGTGGCGTCCTCCCCAGGGGGGCCGAGCTGGCCTAGTGCCAGCGCAGAGCCATGTCTGAGAGGGAGGAGCAGAGGCTCATGGAGATGGAGGCATTCAGAGAAGACTTAGTCATTCAGTAATGCTGTAACTAAAGGCTGGAGTTTCTTCCGTAGCTGACGTCCTGCAATGGCTAAACTGCATTACTGGTAGATGAAGTTCTCTTTAGCTGTTTAGTTGTCATTTTGACATTTTCAGCTCTTTGCATTTTATGGAGTTACCAATTGAGCCATGAATGCCCTTCGTAATTTACAGCACGTACCAATAAACTGGCAGCATTTTTTTTAGTTTGGTTTGGCTTTACATGCAACTTTATTAAAGATTGATAAATGAAGCCCATGTGGATATGTTCTCGATCTTGTTCATCATTTCCAAACTCTTTCATATTCTCTAAACAGCTGATCAGATGTTCTGAGTTGTAACATCTGGCCCTACACAACCTGATTGATTGGCCAATCTTTGCCCATTCTTATTAACATTTCTGTTATAAACTCCATGTCATACACTGCCTTTTTCAAATCAGGTCTGGAAACGGAGAAGGGCATGGACTCTTTTCAAACTGTTTTTCTGTACATTTTGCCTTGTCTTCAATTGTAGTCTTGTTGCAGGATACACAGACATTACCTTTTTTTAGGGGGATTAAGGGGCACAAACATTTGCCTTCAATTTTAATTCAGCTCTTCTAATTTTGATGAAATGTCTGATGTATCACTTTGATCATAGAGGATCAATCATAACAAGCTAGAGATCCATTGCTGCAGGAGCTCCTGTCCATGGCTTGTAGCATGATCCAGCTCCTTTCTGTAATTACTTTCGATCCTTTGTCTTTTTGAGTTCCCTTGTAGACTGTGTGGGTAATGGAAAACATCTGATCAGCATTATGATCTTACTTGCCTTCTGATGTCTGCAAACAAAACTGATAATCTTTTGATTTCAGAGAGAGAGAGCGAGAGAGAGAGACATGTGAGTGTATTTAAAAGACCAGGAGATTATAGAGTTTCATATATCAGAGGCTGAAATGGATTTCATTTAGGAGCCTATTACACTTCTGAGGAAGAGAAATAACAGAGTTATAATGTAACAGATATCTGGAAATCCTTTTTGTCACACTAACCAGGTTTGATTGCTGTGAAGTAAACTAATTTATGAGGAAGAATCTTTATCAGGAGTGGAATGCAGCCGTGACCTAGCATGAAATAAAAGTATAATCAGCACATGCCTTTTCACATTTCATTTTTACTGTAGCCATGATTGTGGCTGTGTACTACAGGAATGCCCTACACTGCCTGTTACTAGTCTAAACTGTCACATTCCCAAACCTGCCTGGCTCACATCATTATCTTACAACATCTGCAACACAAGTGTATTCTTTTGCTTACCCTACTGTTTTACTGATATTCCACATGCTACTGTACAGATTAAGCACAGATATTCTTGCTTCTATATCTAGAACTATAAATATTATACAAGACCCATTTTCATAGTATACTACCTGTATATCCCTATACCATTATATATTCTTTTAAACACAGTGATTAAAAAGAATGACTAATATGCATGTAAAGTTTAAATAAAACACAATGATGCGTGCTGTTTGGTGGGGAGGTATGATCCCTGCAGCCAAAAACTTGTAGCTTTACCCTTGACTGTTACAAAGCTCTGACACTGGAGACTCATTCCATAATTGTTAAATAAACATCTATTTACACAAAGCTTGACCAAATCAATGATGCGTTTCAATACAAAAACATTGAATGCCCAACTCTGAAAATAAGGTTATAACAATTTACTGTATCTCAAGGTCAGTGAAATAGGTTACACTGAGCTGAAATGAAATGTAACTGCACCGTTCCTTCTCATTAGCATGTGTGGAGGAGGGCTAATCTTGTTATTGGCTATGGGTGTATGACAGGGAGAAATGGGTGTGAGGCAGTGACTGGGCAGTGATATAGTGGGCTTTTCCAAGCATTATTCCAATTAATGAAAGCAAGAGGAGGCCAAATGATGTTAAATGACTACACTGTGCAATGAATTAAAGGAACTAAAAGGCACCTCCTTTTATACAGCTTGACCCAGAAAAGAGGAATAAAAATCAGCGCTTTGCAAGAACTCATTTGGATCATCCTAGATTATAGTTGTTTGGTGAGGTATTGATTTAACAAGCATTTGATCCACATAAATATGATGATGGTGGTTGTGTATACTGAACTACGCTTGGACAGACAACAGTATGTACTGTGAGACCATAAAAATAAAAGACAACACAAAAATGCAAGAAAATTATACAGTTGCTTTCTATAGTCCATTTCTCTGACTTACTGAAGAGGCTCCTTCAATCCTTATATTAAACCAAGGTAAATGGAACAGACATCATGTATGCTGAACAAGGCATTTTGCATTGCAAAAAAAAAGAAGTCAAAATTGAATTTGTGAAATCTGAAAGGCCAAAGATTTCACTTGGGATCACTTCCTGACAGTATAACAGAGTGCTGACTAAACAAGGTTTAGAACTATTAAAATGATTAATGAGGTGAGTCTACCTTGATTTTGATACATAATTTGGTTATGAAGGTATTTTAAGACTTTTGGTGCTAAATGAACTCAATGCTCTTGTCTTCTGTTCCACTACAAATTCTCAGGAAATAAAATCCTGTTAACACTTACAGTGGCACAGACTTTCCAGAATACCTCAAAGACCTGACATTAGAGAAACTGTTCATGGATGGTCATTTGAAACGATGGCAGGTGGTTTAACACAGCCAAGCTATTACAAATTATATAGGATAAAAAATTGTAATTTAACCTATTAACTGAAGGGATTAATCCATCTGGTTTGCACAATTCATTTAAAAACCTGGCTGCATTCAGCATGAAAAATCCTGTAGATGTAGTCAAGCTTTAAAATGTTAGTATCATTCCATGTAAGGTTATTATGCAGCACATGACATGGCTGTAGATCACAATAAAATCCATCTGTACCCATTTTTAATTCTGGCACTGTGTCAGACAACCAGTGTTTTTGTAGATGAATTGAATGCTGATACTCAGACTGAGTTCCTTAATCCCAAAATAAATCCATACCTGCTTTAACGCAGATGATTTTAGGTTTTTAATAGTATGTCAGTCAGTCAGGAATTTGTTTACCACCGAGCTGAAGGTTCCTGGAGCCATGACGGTGTACCACAGCAGCTTGAACAACATGTGAAAGAACACTCAGTGATAGACTCTTTATCACTCTGCTTCTTCCCTCACAAAGAGCACTTTAAATGTGGCTAGTCTTGGAAAAACTGACTATGAGGGCCAACCTGTCTGGCTTGTGCTGAAACATTGGTATTTAACATTATTAGATGTGGTCTTTGGAGGGCCTTGCTGCAGTGCAAAGAGGCATGCAAAGATTTATGAGGCTGCTGTAAATTTATCTCGATCTAGCGGAGTGGAGAACAACGGCATGCTTGCCAATGACAAACGCCCACCTGCTTGGCTAAGCCTCTAGTCAACGCAGCATTGACCTGCTTCTCTCCATCTCTTTCCTCAGCTGAATCAACAACAGATGTTAGAAGTCAAGGTTTTTTCTTTACACCTGCTCTGTGCTCTTTCTCTGAGTTATCAGCTCCGTTTCCATATGCTTTATGAAGCAGGAAAAGCAGGATGTGTTGAAGTAACACAGCTTGTGGTCCATCTCAGTGTCACATTCACAGCAATTCATCCACCTACTCTCACAGAGCCGCCGGTCTACATAGGGCAAATGTTGCAACGGGCTCCGAGTGTTTGACGTCATTACGGTTGAGGACTGCATCTACAGCAGCTGCTCTGGCAGAAGTGCATCACAGCTTGGCACCTGGTTTCTACAGGGACAGGTTAATGGAGCCAGTGACTCCTGTCGCCTTGATAGCTCCAGGCCATCTTTCACTATTGTACCACTTTTATAACCAAACCCAGATCAAAGCAGTAACTCCTGATCTGTCAGCTACTAATGAATGCATCATGAGTCTACCCCAAAACACATTTCCACCATTTCTACAAGCCTCTGTATCACATTTACAAGCGAACAAAACTAGCATACATATTCACCACCAAACACAAAGGATCAAAGGGAGTGTTCCTTGCTTGGTCTCTTGCACAGAGAGTAACATGAGCTCACATTGGATGAGTCAGAGAGGCACATGCAGGAGGGGAGATACTCCCAGTGCACCAGCAGAGCCGACAAACTTAGTTTAATCCTTCCAAAATGTAATATGTATTAACTGAACAGTGCACTGGAGTTGCCAGCCAAGGCTAATTCTACCAACCTGCCACAGCAACAAAATGAATGACAGATGAAAGTCTACTGTGATTCATATGGAATGACCAAGTGTTCAAGGACAATGTATCTGGTCGTGGCATTTTCATCCATCTGGATCTTATAACTGTTTTAAGTCTCTAGGACATGCTGCTTTGATTAGGTCATGTCTCGCTGCATTAGTGCTGTACAAGTGAGTCCAAAATTGATGCCTGATGGACTCCATACTTGAGTTCAGAATGAAAGGAATGAGGATGACTGAGGACTGAGATGAGTCACCTTGACTGGTATTGAAGGGCATGAGCACACCATCCGGCTCTCATTAAGCTCCAGAGTGATGGCTCATGCTTCAGAATGTTCCTTCCTTCATCTGATGAGTGTGATTTGGAAACTAAACATTACACACAATAATTAAAAAGTTCATTACAACTTAGATGACACCACAATAAAACTTTTTTTTTTGCTTATAGACAGCATCAGCATGTTTGGTGACTAAAGGGACTTGCATAGAAGGAAAAGCACCTGATACCTGTAAAACATTTAGGTGGATCTTCGATTTTTTATGGTTGGTGGTTCAGGGGCCCTTGTGAAGATTAATAGCATCATTAATATTGCTAAGTACCAGGATATTTCAGCATAAAAACTGGTTGCCTCTAACAGGGGGTCCAGACTTGGGCACAGAAAGAATTTCAACATGATGATGAGCTTTCCAAATTAACATGTAAATGGATAAGGAAACACAAAATCAGTGTTTTGCAATGACCAGCTCAGTCTCTGGATTCAGAGGTTTCCTGAAAACCTCTGAAATAAAGAGGGAAGTCCACATGCACAAAGCTAAGAATATAAAGGAGCTTAAAAGTTATGAATGGATGACCTTACTTGACAAGAAACCCGTCGACAATACATTTTTAAATCTTTGTCCAGAAACCAGCCTGTCACTCGGAGTCGCCAGGCTGATGCTGGTCCTTATTTAAAAGCTTCTTGACTGTCCCTGGATTTAATCATCGTGCTCTTACACTTCAGATTTGACAGGAACAGTTTAACAAGACTGACTGATTGAAACGATAAGTGAAATAAGTTTCAATGGTACAGGTTTGTGTAGAACTGAAGTGGAAGAACTCTGAGACGTCCTACCAATATTGAGGCAAAAATACAAAAGAGAAAAAGCGGTGGGCACATTTGAAGCTGCAAAACAAATTAAGGGGTATACAAATGTCACTCGAACTGACAATGACCCCAATTTGCATCAGCAGTTATGTAAAGCGTTCAGCAATACAATTCATGTCAGAACAAAGAGCAGAACTGGATGTTACCAAATTGTTTGTCGCTGAATGAAACTTCCTGTTTAAATACGCAATCTTCTTCTAGACAGGCTGTCAACACTGACATACAAAAGCACCACCACTCAGAAATGCTCTCCTGGTTGTTTTGTCAGCTTTAGCACTGACACAGTGTGTGGCATGTCAGTAGAGTTGAATGGCTATAACACTTCCATACCATCATACCTTCCATTAAAGTGAGCAGGCTATATAGCAGTAATATGACTTTTCTCTCTCTTTAGCGTGTAATTATGGCGTGTCTCATGTACATTGCCTGGTGGTAAACTGTGATTACCTTCTCCAGCTTTGTAGAGACACTGACCAGTTGGTTGCCATTACCAGCAAGCATGATTTATTTATTTTACATACAAAGTCAGGTGTTTCTAGTGCAGTGTAATGTAACCCTACTGAGAAAATATTTCAGTGATGTTACAAATACAGAGATACATGTTAGTCAGCATGTTGGTAAATGTAAGCTATTAGAAAGTATTTCACAGTGTTCCCTGATAGGTTTGCTTCATCTTAGAATCACAATGACAAAAATCTGTTTTTCACACCTTATTGCCAGTATGAAGAATAAGTCAAACACCCACAGTATGTTCCAGTACCCAAGTATACACCGATCAGCCATAACATTAAAACCACCTGATCAATATTGTGTAGGTCCCCCTTGTGCCACCAAAACATCTCTGACATGTTGAGGCATGGACTCCACAAGACCTCTGAAGGTGTGCTATGGTATCTGGCACCAAGACATTGGGAGCAGATCCTTTAAATCCTGTAAGTTGTGAGGTGGGGCCTCCATGGATTGGACTTGTTTGTCCTGTACATCCCACAGATGCTCAATCGGATTGAGATCTGGGGAATTTGGAAGCCAAGTCAACTCCTTGACCTCTTTGTCATGTTCCTGAATAATTTTTAGTGTGGCAGCGTGCATTATCTTGCTGAAAGAGGCCACAGCCATGAGAGAATGCTGTTGTCATGAAGGGGTGTACTTGCTCTGCAGCAAGAATAGACCATTTAGAATAGACATTCCACCTACTGCCATGTTTTTGGACAGTGGGAGGAAACTGGAGAAGCCAGAGGAAACCCACACAGTCATGGAAAAAATATGCAGAAGTTCATATAGACAGTAACCAAAGCTCAAGACTGAACCGGGCACCTTGAAGCTGTGAGGCAGCAATGCTACCTGCTGTGTCACTGCCACCCACATGGAGATATTTCATATTTTGTATTTTTATATAATTGTATATATTTTTTGATAATTGTGTTTCAGCTTCTTGAAAGGCACAATATATGCAACCATAATAATAATATTATTATTTTAATTAAAGAAAGAAAGAAAGAAAGAAAGAAAGAAAGAAAGTCTTCATCTTTTGCTCTTATGCTTTCATGAGAAAAGTACCTACACAAGGAATGTGAGTAGAAAAGATCACATTAACATTAATCCCAGCCCTATTGGATGGTGCCCAGGACATTGTGCAGAGCACTTCACCATGCTCACTGTCTCCAGAGTGTACAACACAATCTTGTTGTCATCCCTGATATCTCCATCCTGTAGTGGGTGGAGAAGGTCATGGAGTTCATACAAGCTCCAGTACAGTGAGCTCACATATTCACCACAAAGTTTCACTTCAGGGACCCGAGAGTCATTTTTTAGATGTGAACAAGCAGCCTGTGGGCTTTTATTATGACATGTGTTAAAGTGGTGTCATTTCAGTGTACATATATCAGACAACTTTTTCCTCATCAGCCTGAGAAACTCTAAACATTTCCTTCTGCACACATCACTGTGTCAATACCATGGAGGAGAAAATGAGGCTTGTTCTTTCAAAATGCATTTTTAATAAGGTGCTGGAAATCACATACATGTACAGAATCTGGAACAAAGACAAGAACAAGAACATCCTGATCCCTAAAAATCCCTCTGATTAACATTAAAATGAGAAACAATACATGGACACTGGGTGTGTCTCAAATGCTGTTCTGCTGAAAAATAAATAAATAAAAGACTTCAGGGAAAGAGAGGGGAATAAATTGCACAGGCCACTGTTAATTAAGGCTACCTTTCACCGTGGGTTAAGACACAACCCTTTAGTACAGAACAAGACAGAAAATCACATGCAGGCAAAGAGGTGCAGAGCTGTGCCTTCCCATAATCCACTGTGGCACCACTCTGAGTTGGCATGGGGTAAGTATTTAAAAGAAAAAAAAAAGCCTCAAAATAGTCAGCGGACAAAAGACAAACGTTATTTAACCTTATGGCCACTGGGTTGTCAGCTACAATTTCTTTCAATGACTGTTACAGTAAAACAGTGCTTTAAGTTCCTGTTTAAGCCCCCAAAATCCACAGGCCCCTCTCAAGATTTTCTGTAGTTAGTTATTGTATCCCCTCTGTTAGACAATTTGTTTTGTCCCTCTTTGGAGACTCTCTTTAATCTGAAGCCCTATTTACCCACATTACACCTTACAGAAAGCCACAAAAAAACAAAAACAAAAAAAACACCTGAAGATCTTTCTCAAAGCAAGGGCTCATAGTGGGAAAGATGGTAAAAAGGATAGGCAGTGAGTGGACTTACAGCTACACAGCATCTAATACACCATTAGCTATAATCTTCACATCACTAATAAGATGAACTACTACACTAAGAGAACTTACATAAATGCTTATGAATTATGACAAAAAGTTAGCAGGAGTCAGCATTATGCAAAAATGATCAGAAAGGTTCACACTGCATTATTCACCGTTAGCCACAGATCCAAATTTAAAATATAGTATCTCTTCTTATGTTTATGGCAATGAATAATATCAAGTACTTAAACAGACATATAATCCATTAAACATGTCTTATCATCTGTTAGTGTTTATATCCCTCAAATAAATAAAGATACCTTCAGCACATGCTTGGTTTAATACGCACCAATGACACAATTCATAAAAGCTAAAACAATAACAAAAAAAACAAACAAACAAACAAAAACCAACAACACATGACTTAGTGAATGTCCATACAGTTGATGCCTACACTGTGAATGCAGAAGCTGTAAAATGAAAGCTTTATGCTCATGAAGAAGATTGCACTTCCTGCACATGTGTGAATCTATTCTGGGACAGAAGCCATACGATCCAAAGAAAGACCTGAAAGAAACTTCTAGACCATTCCTCCCACTGAACTACACATAAGGATCCTTCTCCAATCTCCGGCTTTGAAACTAAGAGGCAGCTTCAACCTCAAAGGATATGAATGAGAAGCAGGAATCATCATTTGCATAATAATAAGGTATGAAGAGGAAAAATGAGAAGGCAGAGAGGAGCATGTAGGCCACTGTCACAGGTCATTTACAGTACTACTTCCTTCACTGTTTATGCCATGGTTAAGAGTAACACAAACTACTAAGAGGCCTTTTGTCAGCAGATGATTGAGTAGGACTATAATTATCCCTAAAAGTCCTATTAAATATCTCGCTACTGCAGACCCTGCAGGAGACAATTTTAAACTTATTAGTATCAGCACTCATGTAGCAAATGTAAATCAACACGTCACCATTAGTTCAAGTAAAGGAGCATTTAAAATGACCAAAATATCAAGTACACATATATATAAAAAAAAACAAAAAACAAAAAAACAGAATCTACATTATTACCATCACAGGTAAGGTGCTGGCTTCTTTTCTTGCTTACAATGCTATCAAAAAGCACTGCCAACTAGAAAACCGCTTTCTCATTGAAATGAAAGAAAGATGATGCACTTCCTGTCTTCTTTGTGCAAGTAGGTGCCAGCAGAGCTCAGTTTTTTTTCCTGATACTACAGCCCACTCAGACTGATACAAAAACATCCAGATAGAGACGGTCATATGATTCCCTGAAGAAAAGAATGAGTAGCAGACTGAAGAGGCAGGAACCTGTAAGACACCAATTCAACCAGGAAAGCTCTGAAACACACACACACACACACACACACACACACACACACACACACACACA
>JAOTRR010000055.1:11226342-11239568 GCA_028570945.1 Gogo arcuatus
ACACACACACACACACACACACACACACACACACACACACACACACAGAGAGAAAAGAGAGGGGGGGGAGGGGGTCACCATGCAGACAAAACAAAAAGGCATCTCATTTTATGAAATTCAGATGAATGATATAATTGAATGTGCTCCATATGAAAGCTTTTCTGTTTTTCTTATTGCTGAGGAAAGCTTTTATTCCTTATTTCTTTTTCCAGGGAAATGAAAGACACCCTTGACATAACTGCAGCAGCATAGATAATAAAGAAGGCTATTAAAGTCTTGGGGCGGGATGAAAAAAAATATCTTTGGGACACTAAAGCATTAGTAGATTCCAGAAAAATAAATCCTTAAATAACATTTCAAGCAAATTTCCTGAAAAGATTTAAAAAAAAACATGCTCTTTACTACATTACATTGAGCATTAAGGATTTTAAATACAACCGTTACTTGCATATTTTACAAAATAAGTAGGGCATTAGACACGAGTGATGCACCATGTCGTCAATATGTACTGGGGCACAGCTTATTTTATTACCACACTGTCAAAATGCATCTATCAGACACAAACATGCTCAGACTACTGAGAGAGATCAGAGAAAATCCGAACTCATAAATACATAGTTTTAGAGGTCAGGTAGTAGTGAGAGGAGAAAGCAGAGAAGACAGCGAGGATTTTTAAATCTAGTTTGTACCATGGAGTGCTAGTGGCACAACCTTGCAAGTCTGTTGACATGCGTCCATGGTTTCTGAACTCCTTAAAGCTGTTTTTTTTTTTTAATTACTTTTTCACTTTTATAGATTTTGTAGTCTTACTTTGTTTTCCTGAATGTAGTGTGCAGATATGTTTCGGCATTGAGTTTTGAGTAAAAGTCCTTCAAATACATTTCATATCAAACAGAGTCCATTGTCGAACCATGAAAATGAATTCTTGTAGAAACTGAGCCGTTATCTTTATGTATTGTGCTGGTCAGACTTCTATTCACATGGACAGTGACTCATTCACGGCGGCACAAAGCTTTATTTCAGTGCTTTCTCACTGTCAATAAGTAAATTAATATTGTGCAAAATGTTAGTATTGTTCAGAAGATAATAATTTTCACAATATAATTACTCACTCATCGTATACAATCTATTGTTATTCGCTTAATAATAAGCTTGGGTTTAAAAGGAGCTTTTATTAATGCTTCAATGATTTTTAACTTTGTTACATACTTCACCCCACACTTAAACACAACAAAACAGGAAAAAAAAAAACAGACCTTCTACCAGCAAATAATATAGGAACTGATTAAAAACACTACCTAGAAGTGATTTGGACTATAGTCACTTAGACAAAAACAACAAAAAACCCTAAATGGGGATGAAAGAAGTCGCTTCTGTTTTTGTGGTTGGAGTAAAGTGTGAAGCTAATATAAATATTCCTAACTGTGATTCTTACATGGAATTGCCGTCACTTACTTCTAAGGGAACAGTGAATCAGCCAGACAAAAGCAGAAGGAGAAAAGAAATTCAGAAAACTCAGAAAAGAAAATGTATTCTTTTGATATTTATGGTATGTTCACCACAGAAGCTATAGATAACAGTAAGACGCTAATAATGAAAATAATAAGACAATGGCTGTTATATGCACACTATTCCTGAGAGGTGCAGCCTGTATTATGAGAGTAACTCAGGAGTGTAATTAAGAAGGTGCTCGTACAGGAATAATCACATTCTAATTGAAAGTTATTAGGTCTGTTATTTAAATATATGAACAAAAACTAAATTAAAAGGAAGACAGAAGGACTGTTGCCAAGCCTCTGTCTTGGCCTTATTGAGAATAAAATTACAGCATGTCTGCAAAGAGTATGCAAACAGGTCCAGAGACACAAATGCACTGAGCACCTTGCAGAGTCTGCTTCTGCCCTGATAAAGATCTGGACTAAATAGATCACAAAACAGCTCAAACTCACAGGCTCCTAGGACAAGGGAGAGAGAGCACCTCTTAATTCAACAGAGGAGCCAGTTTAATTTGACAGCTTTGTGAAACTAGATAACAGGTTGATCAATTGCCCCTGAAGAGAGAGCTCTGATCGATGGTAGAAGGTAAAATCCATGCTGGGTCAGTTACTGCGCCCATTCTGAGCAAATGATATGATCTGGGTTTGCAGCACAGTGCATATCAGCAAGTGAAAGAGGACACAGAAACAGCGTGTGCCCCGAGAGGGAGCTGAGACAGGCAGAACGACACAGAGGAGCTTCTCTGCGAATGCCTGCTCATTAATCAGGCGTTACTAGCCGTTCGACAGCACTGGGTTGTGGCGGCAGGTTAATGGAGTTGTGTTTACCTAGCTGTTTTATCTGAGCCACACGCCTGCCCTGGTCTCATCAATTTAAAACGGAGAGAGGCAACATTAGCAGCAGGATGGTCACAGCGAATGCTAATGAGCAAGCATATCACCCCACTCACACTCAAGTAATCCAATCAGATGTTCACAGAAACCCAAACAGCCCAGGAGCGGTCAACATTCATCCCTCCAGTACTAATGGAAATCGGTGCACTTCAAAAATGCAACAGATGAACCTTTCTGTCAGGAACGGTCTCCACCAAGAACGCATAGATCTCTCTCGTCTCTCCCCTTCCGCCTAGCAATTCATGGCACAGCAATTATTTTCCCACCTGTCACTCACACAGCAGTTAAACTGCTGTTATGTTTTATTCCTTTCCTCTGATCACTCTGAAGACTTATCTCTTCCATGAACATTTCTCTTCCTCTCTTACTGCTTAATCTTTTTTTCCCCCCTCACCCCTCCTGTAAAGCAGCCTTGGGATTGTGAAAGGCACTATAGAAGTTTAACATTATTGTTATTGTTAATAATAATAATAATAATAATAATAATATTACTTTATACCTGGTGTCAAACATGCAGAGATGTTGTTATTAAGGCAATTTATGCCGAGATGTTCCCTCTGGCCAGCGTCTTGGGGGATTTGACACACTGACAGGGCCAGAGAAGAAGGACAGCTTGAAAGCCTCCAAGTAGAAGTATATGAGAGTGGACACAGGAGACATAAGCCCTCGCCACCAAAAGTACTCAACTCTGATACGTGCGTCTTACTGCTGTAATCATTTCTAATCACAACCCATTCAGCGATCAGACTGACGGCTTCTATCTGCTAGGCTTTCAAATGCTGTAGCACTGCATGTGGTTAATAGCTAGCCTAATTATTAGTAGGCTCAAGTGGTTCTATGTGAGGGAATTAACAAGGAGCTAAAATACACAGCTGTTATGTGTCCTCTACACAGTCCTCTACAGACAATAAAATCTAGGTGGTTCTTTATGTATAAACGTGATCATTTCATATGGCACAATCTTCAACTGAGCTTCAAAATTGGCAGGTTAACAGAAGTACTAAAATCCCTATGCTGAAGCAGAGTGCTTTTTTCCCCTAAAACAAGTCAGCCTTTATACAAAGATAATGCCTAATAATGCATTCAGCATAACAGAAAAACAGGATGACCTTGGTAACCTGGATTCTTCACAGAGACAGACACTGCAGCATTTCGCTTTGTATTCCACCCACACTGACGAGCACAAAGCAGTGGAATCAAACATGCAAACAACTTTTCATCCTTTCACACAAGGTGAGTGAGTAAAAATGGCACGTGTCCTGCTGTCTGGATTTCTGTTTTAATCATACGAGGAGATTCATCGGTTCTACTGAATGGTTGGAAATTCTTCAGCATTTGCATACTGAGTGAGACTCACACTGGTGACAATAGCGGGAACCGGGAGTGTGAATTGGAGCAAAACTGCCAGGGTGAGGATCAGTATGGGGTTGTAAGCAGTTGACAGGTGGTGCCACAGAGCTTCCAGCTGGACTTGAACGAAAAGAGAGTACTCTGCAACATGAAGGGAGGATTTTAAATTCAGACTAATGCTGTTTAGCACTTCCTTCTCATCTGTATGGGCAACAAAATAGACGCTCCTGATTAATTAACAGAAGGATAAACAGTAGAACTGAATAAATCAGGGAAGGAGTGACGAGTTACAGTTTGTTTAAGAGTTTAGCACTGTGCCGCCTCGGTCTTTTCAATTTAGGGAACATTGAGAGAGATGGCCAATATTTCTTATAGAGATTATGCTAATCAGCAATTTATCAATTTTCTATCAGAGACTTTCATATTAATGTTTACTCACCAATTACTAGCTAGTGTTAACTGCAAATCCATCTACCATTATAAACAAGCATTAATCCTACATGGAGGGAAAGTGTATATATACACACATATCAAAAGCTGCTTTATGCATATATAAGTTCTGAATCAAGTTCTTTCTGTGAATGTGCCGTTTTGCAGTATTTAAAAGAGAATCACATTCTGTATCCTAGGAGTGATCCAACCAAAAAGTTTGGATGACAGAAGAAGAAAAAAGAAATAGTTTTGACAGTCGAGGAAAACAACCTGCATGAAGTTTCTGATGAAACAAGAGGTAATCCATGAGATCCTTTAGTTTATAAACCAGTAACCAGACCAGTTGAGACATAAAACCCACCTCAGCTATACAGTAAAACAGTACATTTTAAAGTTCAAAGATCTGGACTCAATCAGGCCCATCGTTATGGACAGTCACCCAGCTTTGTTTGGGATTGATAACAGAATCAGATTAGAAAAGCTGAGCTGTGCTAATCTCAATGATCATGCTACAATGTTCTCTGGAGGATCAACAGGAAGGCAAAAGCTGCATGAGGAAATGCTTCACCCCACTTCCTCATGCTAATTCAACAGGCTCTTAGTCACAGACACACACACTCCATACAAGGGACCTCGTAGCTGTCAGGACTAACAGCACTGGGGTCTGTATGAAACATGATGTTTCCGGGACGTCGTAATTCACCATTTATCATCAACCTCAGCAAGTATCAGTAGAAATCGGAAATAAGCCCAGAGTGTTCCCAGCATTAATGTATATGCATGAGCATCTGCCATCTGTCAAAAGCCTTTAGGAAGCAGAGGTACTGTCCACAGACTAGGATTTCATGCCACATGGCTTGTTACTGAGCAAGGTGCCTGTGTCTAACTCATGTGAGCAGCCAATTCCAGCAGCAAGGAGAGATGAAACGGAGCTGAGATATAGGGCTATCATACAGCTCTCACTTACCCATCTGCTCACCATGAGGAATAGATCAGAGAGTGTTTCATCAATATTCAACAGGTAGATTCTATTTATGCATGAGGACCCCTGTCAATCCCTCAGCCCATTTTCCATCACCTCACCTGATTGACTTTCCCATGTGCATAACCTCACACTGGAGGATAATCACCATTCAGGTGACAGACAGGGGCAAAGTTGGACCAATCTATTTCCCCCCCCCCCCCAATTTTAGTAGTAGATCTGGGTATTGACCAGTTTCTGATACTGATGCAAAACTCACAACATTTTGGTAGCAAAGCTGACTCTCTGCAAACTGTTGTTACATCAAACATTATTAAAGAGGCGATGGTGTCATTCTTTAAGACAACTTGCTTCTTGCATTCACATCACACGTGTGTGTGGCATCAGTCAACATCACACACATTTGTGACATAAAATGTCGCAGTGGATCAGAATGGAGAACGTGTCAAAGCTAATCGTGATCCAGCATTTCAGGCCAGTTTAGTCCCTGATATTAATAACCAGTAGTGGATCAGTATATCCCTCAACAGAAAAATACACTATCAACTGCAGACCACAATCCAGATCAATTCCCAGTAAAGTACTGAAGATCAAACCGAACACTCAGAAAATACTATTGCAGAACCAAATACCATATGAAGATATATCAGCGGTATTGCTCCTGCTGAGGATGACCCCATATGGACAGCTTAAAGATGCACTTAGAAACTGTGAAGATGGCTTTGGACTGCAATTGTTACAAACAGTTTTGCTACAATGGCTTAGGACTGCAATTGCCATAAACAGTCTTGCACTCAAGTCTCCATGTGAACAGCTGATAACTTCATCAAAATAAACTTCATGTCAAAACTATAATGAATTTCCTGGTTATACGATTGCACTTTTGACTATATAGCGCAGTTATTTATCTGGTGTCACCCAGATGAGGATGGGTTCCCTTCTGAGTCTGGTTCCTCTCAAGGTTTCTTTGAAGTGCCAAGTGCAAAACAAAACATAACCACTTCTAATTAACGTCTTATTTATAGACACTAATCACTATTGGATAAATTGTAACTTTTCACCACTCAGTCATGTTGCTTGCTTATCCAGACCTTAGTGAGGAATTTTATGGAACCAGACATTCACAAATTTTAGTTATACACACCTGCACTAGGCATTATGCCAGGACACTGTGCCCTTGTTAAATCAGCTCAACTAATTTTATTCCTGTGATTCGCCTCTTCCCAATGAGTTGGGGGAAAAAAGTCAATATCATACAGGGTGAAAGAAACCTAGTAACAGTTACCGGCTAAGCCACTAAAACTGAAGTCTAGAATGATAATGTTGCCTGCTGGAAGTTATTCGAGCTTTCTTGCATGTCTTGTTAACATAATGAATTAAGCAGAGCTATCAGGAAACCATATAACAACCTGAAGTTCATATTCAAAACTGACAACCTGTGACCTGAATAGGAAAAAAAAAAAAAATCTATTTGTTGTACTCTGAAACATCCAGTGACTGCTAATCTTTGGAGTTAATCCTACCCTGAGAGTATAATTTACCTGTGAAGCAGAAGGTGAGAAAGAAAAGGAGCAGGCCTGTGAAGAGATTGCTGAAGAAGGTGACCACACCGCAGGTGATGCCCTCGGGCACAGGGTAAACCGTCTCAATGAAAAGCTCGAAGAAGATGGGAATGCTGCTGTTGATGAAGATGCCCACCAGGATACAGGAGGTATAAAGTGTGGCTGAGGACATAAGAATTCTTTAATTATCTTCAGTGTGAGCTCAGTATCAGGCCTAACATTCATATTGCCTGGGCCTAGGACAAACCATTTTATTAAAAAAATAAATTAAGGAAATCAGGTGCACAACCTGCAAAATATAAACAGCACAACGGTCAGTTGAAAATTGGAAAAACATCACCTGGTCTTTTCACAACCCTCAACTGTGTCCACTGTAGTAGAACTGCTTCTCACTGAATGTTTTTTGTTTTTCACTCCATTCTGTCTAAACTCTAGAGACTGGTGTGTGTGAAAATCCCAGGAGATCAGCAGCTTCTAAAATACTCCCACAAGCCCGTCTGGCATCAACAACCATGTCATGGTCAAAGTCACAGAGATCACATTTTTTCCCCATTCTGATGTTTGATGTGAACCTTACCTGAAGCTCTTGACATGTATCTGCATGATTTCATGCACTGTACTGCTGCTACATGATTAGCATGATTGGATAATTGCATGAATGGGCAGGGGTACAGTTGTTCCTATTAAAGTAGTTGGTGAGTGTATAGCCAGTCTTTTCTTTTCTTTTCTTTTTGTGCACTTGACTTACGCAATATCTTAGCAAATTGTCATAAATCAATGTAACTAACAGAGACCATTTATATATGAGAAAATGTGTAATTAGCCACAAAAATTTCAGTGGATGTGAAAGCTCTTATCATGAAATGCAGCAGACCAAACCAATTTACAATATAGGAGAAATATGTATTGATAAGTTGTATTATCTGATGAGTTGCAAATGATGTATGGGCCTAGACCTTCACAGTTGTATCCAACAGATGTATTTCAGACAGTCCTGTTCTGCATGTCAGTGGGCTACTAAACCCTCCCCGACTGTTCCCCCATGATGGTGGTGCTCTTCAATATAAACCAAACAAGGGTAGGGTATTTATGAGGCTTGAAATACCAAATACTGTTTATAATTAGAAACACAATCCAAGTACAATGAGCAGTTTGTGGGTTTTTTTAGCATGTTTGCCAGGTGGAGAAAATCCAGTTAGCCCAGAGTGGTGTGTCAATATTACAGTGAGAATGCTGATAAAGAAGCAGGTGCCAAGCAAGAGATGATTATGGATGTCCATGTTTGAGCTGGCTGATCTGAGAGGCATATGTTCATATCAGACCTGCTTGTGTGGAGGCCCAGTCCTAGCTTCCCTTCACTGAGCTAGACCTAATGATCTCCTCTGGCTCAGTTCTTTTAGTGCTTCCACTGCAGTTTGCATTCACTGCTGTTTGCCACTTTCTCGTCTCCACACAATACTGCAAACGGAGGTTATATTTGTTCCAGATTACCTTTAGTGGAGGGCAGGTGAGTGAGTCTGGTCAGGCAGGTGAGTGTGAACCACGTGGCTGCCAGTGAGGCTCCAGCCAGCATCAGTACTGCAATCAGCTTCAGCATTCCCCGGATAGAATCTGCAAACCTGCAACAGAAACAATAAATAAAATAAGAACAATATAAGAGACATTTTATCATCATCTTTTTTTTTTTTTTTTGCTCTCAGCAAATACAGTACAAACCCGAGAGATGTTATATCTGGTAGCATTGCCAGAGGAGCCCTAGTTAAATTGACTCACAACTTCAAAACACACATGAAAGCATCCGGGTCACATGTAGTCAGCATAGACGAAGTTCTCCCTCCACTGCTCCTACTCACAAATTTGAATTAGTACCTCTTATCATGTTTAGATACGAGTGTCTCCAGGACTTTTCTTTACAATGCAGAAATCCAGTGGGGAAAAGCCTGAATTCAAATCAGTTATTATAGACTGACACAAAATCCATCCTGTAGGACTGTAACAGTTCATACTAGACGTGGCAGAGCAGAGGCATAAAAGTGAGAAAGTGTGAGTTGAATTACAGAATAAAGATCTAGCAGATGGCTTGGGTAGTTATTGAACAGCATACTCTTACAAAATGCATGATGTAGCACCACTGTAATGAATAATATGAAAGCCAAATATGTCCATGCATTGGCTAGGATTACTATACTTCAAGTCTTACTATTCTGCATGATGACGAGAAAGCTATCTTGCTGGAATGGAATTGCAGTAAAATACAACTTTTCTCTATACAATCCGCTACATGTTCACTCCAAACTGAACTTTGCTCACATCTTAATTTGGTAATACATCCATTACCAAATTAATGGCACCCACAAATGACCAACTGTCATTTTGTGTTCTAATGGCTTTGAACGGTTCAGTAGTAAATATCAGCATTTGTGCAAAGCATTGTCCGAATAATGAAATAGCTTTAGATTATTGGGAGGAGGGGGGGGGGGTGTCAGTCAGTCTGTCTGCAGAGGAAACATTTGTAAATTATGCCATATGAGAAATAACAAGCTCACTTGGTGGGCAAGACCAAAACAGTTAAGCAAAGGATCATATATTTACTGAACTCCAGGCATGGTAATTTCTCCTCCTCCTGGTTAATAGAAACAGAAGTTTTAAGTTTAGCGTTCCATTGATTAAACACTCTTCAGGTTAGTAATGGGACACTGCTTGATGGATGGCTTTGGGTGTTTCCTTTTAATAACAGCAGTGTTTCTCCTTAGACAAGCGGTCACGGGACAATTAAAAGTTGCAGGACTGTTCATCGAGCTTCTCAGCGTGCTCTGTGCTGCTCTGCACTACCTGCTAATTGTTCATCTGTTCAGATGAATTCTGCCATGTCTGTGAACAAGGACTTTCCTTTGAAGGGGACAGGATCTATTAAAAGCACTTCTGGAGCTGAATCAATTAAAATGTGCGGTCATCACCTCTGGAGCTCAGTGTTAATGCAGCCATTTTTCTACAGCCAGAACATGGCCCACTGGGCTGGGTCGGCACAGCGAGACTGGGGTAGCTAATAACTTACACACATTCATGCATTTGCATTATGATTCATGGCAGAGGAAAAAGCACTGAGGCCTTGTACACTGTATCTCATGGAGACCCATTAATGGCATGTCGCCCTGAAAACGATCAGTAATGGCACCACAAAGGAGAAGGCTGCCAGGAGGAAGTATGAGGGGCATCTGTTGCTTCTCTGACGCCTCCCTCATGCACTCCCAACAGAGCCTCCATTTAGTCCTCACAGACACTGCATTTTCACACACAAGCATACACACAACAGAGGAGAGCCAATCAGCAGGGTGTCTGGCTTCTTTAATCACGCTCTCTGACTCCCTGTCCAAGCTGTTGTCCACTGTTTATTTGAATAACAAGCTGATTACGAGCATTTCTGAAGGTTGTACTTTGCCCTCCAGTCATTAAATGATGTAAGCTCTCGATCATCGTTTTCTATTAATTGTACTGCTGCCCCAATGCTAACCCTCAGACCAAAGAGTTGGCAACTGATTGACAAAGAGTTATGCATTAATTTTCTTAATTACAACCTTTTTTTTTTTTTAATGCTGCCATTCCCCAGAACTGCTGACTGAACCCAGCAAAAAAAGTGTTTATTCATCAGTACTAGTCAGATCCCATCCTTCCTTGTGTAGACAGAGTTCAGTCTATCTGCACTAGTGCCTATCCATCAGGCTTTGCAGCATGGCCATTTCATTAGCATTTTCAGCTGCTGTTCATCACAAACGTGATTTTAATAAATTACATGGGAGAGGATGAATTAGTTGTGAAAGCTGGGAGAATCCAAATGGCCAGGGGGGAAAAAAAAGGCATGTGCACATTACAAAATGGTGACATTGACAAAACAACACCTTTCAACATTGGTGAATATACAGCAAGGAGAGTCATTTATCTCTATACAGCACTGACTCGGGAGATTCAAAAGAGATGCTGTATGATGTACAGAGCTACTTTACATAAACCTGAATTAACTCACTTCTGTTTACTGTGAGGTGTCGGTGCTTACCTTGCCATGGCTACTCCAAACACACAGCCTCCAACAATAGACCAAAAGCCTATCCATCCTGCATCTACCTGTTAAAAAGGGAGAGAGAGGGAGGCAGAGAGGAGAAAACAACAAAAAAGAATTATTCATTGCTTGTGATGCAGAGGCTATGCTCATTGAAAAACTGGTTGCAGAGTGAAACAGGGTGCCTGTCTTCTGAGAGAAGATGCCAATCAGGTGGACAGCAAATTGCCTGACTGCATTCTGTGTAGCATGCATGACTAGAGAGTGAGCTTTAAGCAGCACACTCTGCTTTTACTCCAACAGATGTCATAAATCAGACAGTCCAGTGATGGGCACAGCAAAGGTCAAGCATGGTGATGGTGATATGGTATCAGGGGTTGTATTTCAAGAAGATAAAATACAACCTAGACAAACAATCACAGAGACTCTCCAAACCAAAGGCTCAATATGACGTCTGTCAAATTGCCCAAGAAAAGCAGTTAAAGGCACTAAGCTCTCTGTAACTAAGGAATATGATGCACTATTTTTCAATGTACTGCCAATGAAATGAAATCAAAAACAAAATTACCTTCTGAATAATGTGCAAGTTCTTATCTAATTTCCTCAACAGACAGGTCATTATCTGCCTTCACACGTTTGGGTTTTCTCACATTCAGGATGCTACTTCATTTCAAGATTAGAGTTTTAACACTAATTAGTCAGGCAAATATAAAACATTTCAAACTCATTTAGCTGCCAGAAAGCAAATCCGAACACTTAATGTGGAGGAAAGAAGTAAATTAATGGATATATGCTAAGTGGAATGAGAAAAGATTAGATTTATGGTGTGTTAAGTGGAATTATGCATTTTTAAGCATGATCAATAATCAGGAAATGATTTCAAGAAGCACGATTTAAAGCCGACGCGTTAGGCTCTTGGTACATGTGTGTGTTTATAGGCCCTTCGTTCTTAAAATCCTTGGGGCAAACAAACATTGCATCAGTCCTGGAAATAAGCTCTCTCTCACAAACCATTAGAGGAAATGACTTTAAAATGTTCAGCTGTATTTTTAAGCCTTGACTTTGTGTTTTTGGCAGTTTTAAACTAATCATGCCTGGTTTTATGCTCATCAAACTAAACTAAACGTTTTTCCGGAGCAAAAGTGTACATATCCAACAAGGGCTGCAGGTATACAAGGACAGTGTATGACATCCGTTGACAAAGAAAATAAAATTCACAATGGGGTTCACATGATGCTACATTTAATTTGTACATGCCTAAGTGAGGTAAAATATTGTATGGTCAAGCACATAAAGGATCAATACAAATGCACACTCCATGCACAGCCTGCTTCAATTTACAGGCTACAACTCTCTCTTCTTGTTGAATGTTAGTTCTTTTGAAAGAACTTTGAAAGGTCTTCTCAATACAAGTAGCCATAAAAGCAGGGAATGCTTCAGGTGGTTGCAACATGAATGACAATCATAATGGGAAATGAAGCTTGAAAGTGAAGAGCATGTCTCTAACAGCTGCGTGACACGAAAAGAGGACAATGTGCTTCTTTCTTGTTTAATTTCTTGGGAAGCAACACCTGTCTCATACTAAATTTCAATAGGTCACTGTCACACACAGGATGCAGAAACATCTCTCTCAGAATGAGACAAAAACTGTTAAATCCTGCAGTCTGTACCGTCAGATGCAAATCTGAAGAGGTTGGGGAGAATCAGAGACACTGTGATGGAGGACTCTTCTCATTAATCTGTAGAGCTGTTGAACGTGGAGTATTTTGGCAAACATGCAAATAGAGGAGTCTCTTGCATGTATGTTTGATTAGATATGGCCATTAATGGCTTTGGAGATTTTTTCCAAGGCTATAATTAGATTGTTACAACAACTGATCCAAAGTTAAAAGTCTATTCACACAGATCTGCCGGTTTCTAATGAGGCGGTTCAGGAAGGAAAACAGTTTTAGAAGATTGTGCTGTGGGCTCCCAGACACTAACAGCACATGTACACCCTGGGGTTAATTATGAATCAAAATCAATTTTGGACAAGGAAATTGCATTTTTGTGCATTTTGCCTGGATCACAACAAAAATCATCATCAACACTGCAGAAAAGAAAGTGAAGGATTAGATGTCAATACTCATTATTGCAATAATAATTGCAGTCTAAAACACCCTCCTCCACTCTCAGACTCTACATACTGACAACAGGTATGGTACAGAATTATCCTGCTTTACGAAATACTCAATTCTCAATACACAAGCTGTTTTACAATAATTAAAATCTTCTTTTTAAACCCGGTGGTGCCTTGGTGGTTATACAACCCCAAATCACAAAAAGTTGGGATGACATGGAAAATGCAAATAAAAAAATTAATAAATTTGACTTGTATTTTATTGCAGGCAGTATCAACCCTAGATATTTCATGTTTTGTCTGGTCAACTTCATTTCATTTGTTAATATACATCCAT
>JAOTRR010000055.1:11283774-11297457 GCA_028570945.1 Gogo arcuatus
CAAAAGGTGGATTTTTTTCTAACCCTTTTTACTAATCTTTACAAGGGGTGCCAATCATTGTGGAGTGCACTGTAGTGTTGAATAGTATGACAGACTGCAGCTGCCCACTAGTGGAGAGCACAATGTTGACATGCACTCCCTTTTGGTATTCTGTGCCTGTTCTAATACATAAGTCCAGAAACCTGGATGCTGATTGAAGGCACTAATCTGCAATGTTGAATTACTCTGCTCGGCTGAATCCAGACCTGTTGACTGACTTCTGCAGACAGAACGCAAACCCATCTAAGCTTCACGCATGAGTCCCATTTCTGCTAGATTTGTCCTGTGTAAAATTGTACTAAATATTAACCTTGCATGATTTGCCAGTTGGTTTTGGGAGCACAGCAAAAACTAACATCTTAGCATGTGAAAATGTCTTAAATATAGGCAAATTTATCAAATATTTAATGAATTTATTATAAACAAATATAGAATTGAGCCTATTTGTAGACATTAAACTATTTACAAGCTTTACATTATCTTACTTTATTGACAGATAATTTTGCTTCTTTCTAGGATGCAGTCAGCTGCATAATTATTGGCACCCTTGATAAAGAGTGGTGAAAATCTTTGTGGTTAGATATTTGCACTGAAACTATGAAAGAAACCCAATTTTAATTGAAGATTAGATTAAATTATTTATTATTCTAATAAAAGAACACGTCTCAACTATTTTTCCACTGCTTTTAGTACTTTGAGCAACCTCTCTCTCTGATAGTGTAACAGCATTGAGTGTTGTCCAGTAATGCTTGGTGTGCTTGGAGAATACAGAGCATGGAATCTGAGAACAGTCCTCTTCAGGTACTCCAGAGTCCTGTCTTTTGAACGCTTCTCTTCAGCTCACCCCACAATTTTTCAGTGGGGTTTAGGTCACAGGGGACTGGGATGACCATGCCAAAAGCTTGATTCTGTCTTCACTGAACCATTTTTACATGAATTTGCACATTTGTTTTGGATCATTAACTTGCTGGAAGATCTGAACAACCCAGTAATAACCATCCTGCTTTTTATGTCGATTCCAAAGTTCCAGTTCCAGTAGTCTAATGAACTCCAGGCACTTACATTTGTGGTGATGTGGCATTGGCACATCTCCCAATTAGTATGTTGTCATATAGGTGGCATGGTAATTGTACACTATATGGCCAAAAGTATGTGGACACTTGATGTTCGCACCCATATGTGGTCATTCTCCACAAAGTTGGAAGCACAAAATTGTTTAGAATGTATGCTGTAGCATTACAATTTGCCCAAACCTGTTCCAGCATGACAGTGCCCCTGTGCACAAAGTGAGGTCCATGAATACATGGTTTGCCAAGGGTGGTGTGGAAGAACTTGAGGATCCTGCACAGAGCCCTGCTCTCCTTTGGGATGAGCTGGAATACTGACTGCACACCAAGCCTTCTCGCCCAGCACCAGTGCATGACCTCACTAATGATCTTATTGGTTGAATGGGCAAATCCCCACAGCCACGCTCCAAAATCTAGTGGAAAGCCTTCATAGAAGAGTGGAGGTTATTATAACAGCAAAGGGGGCACTAAATCTGTAATGGGATGTTTAACAAACTCATATGGGTGTAATGGTTAGGTGTCTGCCTATGTTTGGCCATATAGTGTAGATTTGGTGACCTCAAAATGCCACCATCTTCTACAAACCTCCAACTGTGTTCCTTGGAGAAACTGCATGGCAGCAGCCATCCAAGTTACTAAAATAACATTTTTTGGCAATGAATGGGCTCATTTTGTCAATATTGTCTTTCCATTAGGTTCTTTTTGTCCCAAGACACTGGTGGCACTATGTGGAATCAGTAGACCCAGTAACTGTCAGTGTCAACTCATGGATTGAGATGGTAAGGTGTTGTACCGTCTGTTGTAACGTTATGCCATTTTATACCTGCTATATAAGGGTAGTAGTGCACAAAAGTTGTATTTGAAGGATTTGAAATTCACATCATAGCTTATTATCATGGCATAGCTAAAGACTTAGACCCTTCATGGGTCATCTGCAGTATCACTGTGATAGATGCCATAGTGCTGTCTGCATTTTGCTAATGAATGTGGATTTGAGTAAGTGTGAACACACCCCTGCAAATGAGCAGTGCATTAATTCTCTACTAATGTATGCAAGCAGTTTACTGTCTACTGCTGTACAGGTGTTTTCTGCAAGGACAAGGGAATCAGTTGCATCAGAGCTTTAGAATAGTAAATAATGTTCATGATCACGTCCAAGATTCCCTTAGTGACACACTCATGTTTCAATGCAGGAGGTGGATGATGAAGCCCGAATAGGAGAAGCTCTGACGAAGACCATCATCTGTGCGCTAAAGACTAAACCAAGTGTGGATAACAAAGACAACTGGCTCAATCCTACTGAGGTACCCACCAAACCACACAAACACATCAGCATATGATGTGTGGAAAAAGGCATGACCATTGACAACCATGTGACATTGAGAATGCATACCCAAGAAAATTTAAATTAAATAGATTTCTTGACATTTTAATGAGTGATTAATGTAGATGAAAAGGAACAATTTGTGTAACATTCATCACCATGAAGAGGGTGCTCCAGTCTTGATAGATGTATGTTTTCACTGGTGCTGGCTTTGCCATTAGTCTATACACATGGCTGAAAGCAAGGAATCTGCCTATTGGCTCAGCCCCAGGTTTAGACAAAAAATAGGCAGATTCCTTTCACAGCTATGTCTACAGACTGATAACAAGGCCAGGAGCACTGACAACAGCCTCACACTGTACCATAACTTGCACTGATCACAAACATGTGCCCTGTTTGTGCGTGTTAAAAGTTGAACAGAGCATTTTAAGTTGTGGTAAAGATTGTAATTGGACAATCTGTCATTCACCACATCCATGCCATTTCTGGTGTTGTGTTAAAGGATGGGATCTCTACACATGATGAAAACATGCAGTACTTGAATCTAGCAGTGAAGGCTTACATGAATAAAAAGAGCCTACATTCTGAAGACTGGGCCAGATGTGCAGAACAACCCAGTCCCTCAGCTTTGAAGCGGGACTCCAGTGGTCATTTGAAGGCCCATGTCATTGAGCCCGTCACGTCTTTCTCATTGCCCTTCGGACCTCACCTCATCCCTGTCACTTGTCATGCAGACACATCTCAGAAACCCACAGTGACAAACCTCAAAGAGACTTTCATTTCAAAAGATGATGCACTCTTTTACACGCAAAAAAGAACAATGCCCCTGCATACAGATACACATGGAAAAGAAGAGGCGATCAGTATATCAGAGGAGGAGGAAGAAGATGGAAATGGTGGTGCAATGTGTGGCCGAATATCCACCAATGATGTGTTGGACTGCCTGCTACATCCTGATGTCATTGCCCTTGTTACAAAGCTAATGATAGGTAGACAGAAAGAGCTTGACTAAACAAGTCACCAAGCAATTTATACACTGTATTAACTTTACACATAAAATATTGATGTTAATAAAGACTTAATTGCTAATAATTATTAGTAATCATTTGAAAGAAAAAGGAACATGGTTTCTGTCACATTATTATTGATGCGCTGATTGTACATATATTTATGTAAAAGTCAAAGAAATATTGAGACTGCTGTTTTTCTTGTGATATAAAAAGATAAAGTGTCATACCTCATATCACACAGAGATAAAGCTATAACATACTGTTCTCTACTGGGAACTGTGTCCTTGGGCAATAGAAAGACAATATATAAAGTATAACTCATCACGTAGCCTTGATGAAATTGGATGAAAAAGAAAGCTTTTAAACCAAGCCCCAATCTGAAAATTAATTTTATTTTCATGATTTATATCACAAAAATAAGTGGAGCCTAACCACTGATATGTTTATATTAGTCTATGCAAATTCATACTGAGCATTATGAGCTGATTTGATGTGTCAGATATACACCAGGTTTCCAGTTTATTAGCTACATCGATCATTGCTTCATTTTCAGTACATGCTTATCACGGTCAGGGTCATGAGCCACAATTCTCTCAACGGGTGGGGCATCTGCTGTTCGTACTAGGGTCCATAAACTGTATACAGGATATATGGTTTGTGCTGCAGTTGTGGTGGATCCAGGGCTGGCAACACTGAGATTGAGACAGGAACATACTCGAGGGCATGTACACACACACACACACACACACACACACACACACACACACACACACACACGCGCGCGCTCATTCACGCAAAATTCAGTTAGCTAATCCACGAGCAGAACTAGGCAGATAGTAGCTCAAACTCAGGATTAAATCCCAGACCCTGGAGCCATGAGGCCCTGTGCTGCCCATCTCTTCATCTGTACATCTGTATTTAATAAACTGGCAGCTCTGCAATTGTCTGAAGTCAGTTTGTATAATATTGCCTTCATACTGTCAATGGACACAAAACATATATCTTCCACTATCAAACTTATGTTTATAATGTACAGCCTACAACTTTAAATTACATGTGTTATGTCTTAAATGCATAAACACAAAGATAAATACAGCCATAAAAAATTAGTATTTAGTTATTTCTTGCTTTAAATATGATATGATCCACTAGTCAAAGGGATCAAATAAGGATCAAGTTCTTGAATGGTCCTAAAATTGCAATTATTAATTAAAATGCAATAAACAGGACTTCCTGACTGATATGATTAGTTTTGATCTGATTTAGTATAAATTATACATCAGAAGCAACAAGTAGCTGTGCTACATCTGTGTCATCTTTGGAATATCAGTCGTGTCCATAGTCTCTTTTTCCTTCTCCTTTAAGTCAACCATGTTTTCATCTTCTTTGGTGAGCTTGGCCAGATGATCAGGGTCAACATAGGTGTAGAAATAGGCCATGATGGAGAAGATGATGCTGACTGCAACCAGCAGTGCAGCAAAGAGCAGAAACTCTGACCACTGTAGATGACACTAGTCAGTCTTTCAACACTACAAAGTCTTATACATAAATATGTTATGGTTTGGGAAAAGACTTCATGTGGTGAAATTTTGACTACAATATAGCTTTGAAAACTAATTATGCTTCTTTTTTGCATGTATCTCAACCACAAGTCTATTAACCCCAAAAGTGAAAAGGGACTGATGAAATGAAAAGTTTTTTAATTATTATTATTATTATTTTTAAATTAGTAAAAATGTTCATCTTTTTTTGTTTAAATATATTTATGGTTCCTTAAAGATGAGATATCAAAGTATGTTATAGGCAGAAAAAAAAATTATTCGGCTAAACTTTTTGGCTGTTGCCAGATCATCCAAAGAGTTTTCCCAGACTGCCAAACAACTATTCTAAGTAAAGGAGAATCTTGTACTTCATTATCATGTTAAGTGTATATTGTATTGTTTTATTGACTTTTATTAACTTTTGCTTATCTAAGGCCAGACTAGGTGTCATAAAAGAAATCACCAGATCCAGAGCTTACCTGCTCCAGCCCAGCTCCCTCTGCCACAATCAGCACAATGACATTCCCAAAAGCCACAGTAAGAAGCCATCCTGCTTGCAGCACAGACTTCATACTGGCTGGGGCCTAAGGGCACAAGCTGTGGCATGAGCAACTGAAACTAACAGAACATTAAATCTTAAATGTGGTTCACTGACTTACCTGTGAATATGAGAATTCTAGACCAGTGATTGAGAACATGACCTCCCCTGCAGTGATGAGGACGTACTGTGGGATCTGCCAGGCAATGTGCACATTGTTTGCTTGGACATCCTCCATCTTATGAATTTCTACGGTTTCTGTGTCCTGCACAAACAACAGGCAACTGTTGACCCTTTTTAGCCTGGCTACCCATTCCTGTATCATTATCTCATACAGGTCGATAAGAGAAAAGTTCATTTTTATGAAGCACCAACCATCATTTAATTCCTAAACTGAATACTGTTTTCTGTGACTCTGTGTGTGAGCTGACTAATTTCTATTTTATACCTTTTAAAAACTTTGTAAAAACCAAAGTTCTAGTCTATATAATAGTCTATATAATTGTCCAAGAAATTGTGAAGCAAATATACCCATGGCATCTACGGTAAAATATTAACCACACTAAGATAAATATTTTTTACCCCGCCAAGAATGAATGTGTAGGTGGCACCAAAGTCAAGAAGCCCCAGATCAATATGATGTGCCTTTGTCTCTGATTCGCAGGAAACTTGCGTGTATCTACAGGGGGAAAAAACATTGTCAAAGACATGAGCTTCATTAACCAAGACCTTGATCAGGCATAAAATCTGTAATCACTGTGATATGAAAGTCCATAAAAAGTCCATAAAAAATATGTTCAACTTGAGGAGAGATAATGAATTGCCAGATGTTACACGATTGTAATTAAATACAGTTATTGGTGAGAGAAAGTACTCACCTTCCTCTTTCAACACTTAAGCTTTCAGAGATCCCGTAACTGCTTGGTGCAAAGAATTTTACACTGCCTACTGTTATGTTCATATCCTCTGAACGGTTATTAATGAATCTGGAAAAAAAAAGTCAGATATTTATAGCTCATTGCAAAGAACCATCCAAGTTGTATTATGCAAAGTTTGATCATTCTACTGAAGATTAACTATCCAGTTAAAATTTGACCTCAGAAACACCCTTCCCTGCTCAGTGTGATTCTTATTCAGTATTTATGATTCTTCAAAGTTGTACTGTACCTGAGGAAGGCTTCTCCACTCTCAGATTTGATGATAATATCCTTCTCCTGCATTTTAGTCACACAAAACATGTAAAAGAGGACAATGTAATATCACTACAATACAAAATTAAATAAGAATCTGGTATAATCTTAATCTATTTAGATGCCAGTTGTGTTATTATTTGTCAAAAGTACTTCCTAGAGACATTTAGGAAAACTCTTAAAAACGCACCTGTTTACACTTAATACTAGTGCCCTCACTATACAAGACGAGGCTATAGGCAGTGCGCTCACTGACGTTAAGTTGGCACTGGTGAGCCACTCCATTTTGAGAAACACGGACTGGGAAGACTTTGTTGACATCCTCAAGTGGAAGTCTAGTGTATCCCATAGGATCCTGACAACATAACAGTGATGTCATTATTTGCTTTATAGTGGTTACAAAAATTAATTTTAAAATGAACTTAAAACAGTTTAATGACAGATGACCTCACCTTATATGATTCTATTTTGTCAGGGAAAATATTATGTCCTGTAATTTCTACAGACACAGCCTCTCCATTAACAAGGTTAAGGACTTGTAGCAAACACTCTTTGGCTGGTGGTGGTTCCACAACCGTTTTCTTTACCAGAAAATACAAACATAGAGTACATCACAGTCAGTACTGACAGTTTCTATGACTTCCTTTTTAAATTTGTAACACTGTGGTATAAATAAAGTGTCTGAAGACATACAATGACATTGACTTCCACTACAGTTGCAGCACCGAAAGCAAGTGCAGCAAGGAGCATTCCTGTGGTCATCTTCCTTAGAGGCCTGAGCACAGGAGAGAGATATGGAAGTTACACAAGCAACAAGTCTAACATTTGATTATTAGTTAGACTTTGTATTTCTCATGTTTGCACCTGTATGTCCAAAACACGATTTATAAAAGAGTGCAGATAAATGTGCATGGATGTAAATGGCTCAATCATTTTAAATAAATTCTATGAACATTCCACAGGGGATATCACTTAAGGTACAAAAAAACGGCAAATATTATCTGAAATTCTGAAAGTGAGGTACTGCAAGACTTAAATGTGTTGGAGATCAAATAGAATAAAATATGAAATAAATTTAGGCCTGGTGTCATGTCAGAGACAAAGTGTATTTTATAATCCAGATATAACAACATAATAATGAACCAGCACTTAATACCACAATATGTAAATTAAAAAAAAAAAGTTGTGAGGAAAATGCAAAAAATGTCACAGTGCTTACATAAGGAACTCATCTTCTGCATGTAAAGCTTAAGTACACTCTGCTCTGCACTGTTTTGCTGTGCAAGAACCACATAATGAATGCTGCACCTTGCATAATCACTGACACTGCATGTGCTGTTTTGCACTTTTGCTAGACAATAAAAATTTTTTTTTTAAATTGTACTTTGAATGCTGTTAAAATTTAATTGGGACTTTCTATTTCACATGGATATGTAGCTTTGGCTGTACTTACGTGAGGTTGATCCGACAAAGGTGGATGAGCGGGTACACACCCATGTCAAAGATAGGAATGAACACCAGAATGAGCAAAGCATTCAGCATCTTAATAACAGGGAAGGGAAAAACAATGCATCATACATCTCACAGAGCACAATAACCATAATGACCAGAATATCATAAAATATATGGCTGAAACAGATAACAGTAAAAGTGTTGCTTAAATTTTATGATAGTTTCTTCTTAACATTATCATATCATTAAGCTTTAATAGTGCTCCAGACCACGGGAAGATTTGTGCATATGGGTACCTGCATTTGATCAGGTTTTATTACAAAGCCTCCACCCTGTAAAACATAAAAATACACATTAATGGATGGAGCATAAAACACAATATAAAAATCTTTGTCTGCAGTTTAGTTGCTTGTCACAAACTGGAATGCAAATTTAAAAAAAGAAAAAATTATTTAAATTACAGTGAGTCATTTCTGCACCTCACTCTGCCAACATACAGGAAAAATAATGATTTATTCATTAATTCCTGTATTTTTCACCAAGGTTTTCAAATCTAGTTATGAAGACCCCCAGGTCCATTTTTAGTGTTTTCCTTTCTGCAACAAATTAGAGCTGAATTTGAGCTTACTATTAAGGACTTGATAATTTAAGTCAAGAGCAGGAGGTAAAAGAGCACAAGGTTCCTAGCACTGTAACTGAGAAACACAGATATAAACAATGTACAGTACCAGTCAAACGTTTGGACACACCTAATCATTCATAGGTTTTTCTGTATTTTGACTATTTTGTACATTGTAGAACAATACTGCAGATGTCAAAACTATGAAATAACATATGGAACATATATGGAATTATCAATATACTGTAGGTTGTTTTATCTATGCTGTATTTTGTGTTGTTAGGTGGACAACTTTATGAAAGGTATTTCATTGCTCAGTTCAGCAGAATACATCAAGTGCTTTGTAAAACTGTGATTACCCTAATGAATTGAGCCTTACTGGATATGTGAATGCTCAATGTTTTTTTGTGTTAACCATATAAATCTTAAATAGATTAAACTGGTGTAATCTGGGAAATGGGCGGCACGGTGGTGCAGTGGTTAGCACTGTCGCCGCACAGCAAGAAGGTTCTGGGTCCGAACCTCACAGCCGATGGGGGCCTTTCTGTGTGGAGTTTGCATGTTTTCCCCGTGTCTGCATGGGTTTCCTCTGGCTGCTCCAAAGACATGCGGTTAGGTTAACTGGCTACTCTAAATTGCCCATAGGTGTGAATGGTTGAGAGGAGAAAACCTCTATAATAATCCAGTAAAAGGCAACGGGAAACCACTACTGTAATTTCCCCTAGAAACTTTGATGGCTGGAAGAAAAGCCAACAGAATGGCCACGTCGCTGTACTGATATGCCAAGAGAGAGAGAGAATCTGGGAAATAGGACAATTTTGTCCATGCAACTGTCCATGCATACAGTTGTCATTTAAACTTTATTACCCATTACTCAGTTCCATGTAATCATATGATTGCACTCGGGACAAAAAAACCACATAGTCATATAGAAACAGGACATGATGCAATGAAACTACCATCTGTACGAGCTTAGAAAACTTCTTTAAAGAAAGGACAGACTTACAAAATCCATGTTCATCCGAGTGGCCTGAAGAGTCCAGCGAGATCCCTGATAAAAAAAATAAGAGCTTTTCATTTCAGCTCCACCCTGATTCTTCATTTAAAACGAAGACATACATATTCTGTGTGTTATCTCTCTTAACTATCTCTTAAGTGCATTTAACAAATTAATTATAAACCAGACTTTGAAACCACAATAATCAAACAACTACACTGTTCGATTGTAAGATGATAAGCTTTTACCTGCTGATCAAAGAGAGCCCAGAACATGGGCAATGGGATGTAGAGAGTCAGCACACGGAGCACCATTTTGATCTCCTGAATAAGACTTTTCTGGTGGCGCATGACACATAAAATAATCACATCACTGTAACTTTAGAGTGCACAAGCGAATCCAAGTTTTATAAACATTCATACCGAATACTTTTCCTCAGCCCAGTCTAGCCAGTGATTCCGTTTTGGGCTTTTCTTGCTACTTCTCCACCGATTGCGTATGGCGAACTGATCAACAGAATAGTGATTAACTGGATTTGCATAGCAATTTCACTATCAGTCTGCCGAAATGTTGTGTGAAATAGATTTCTTACCCCAATGCACTTGCAGACATTCAACAAGACATTTCCCTCAGGTGGGGACTTTCTATATAGCCCACTGCCAGCAATGAAAACCACTAGGCAAACAACAGACACTCAGTATCAGAAACATGGCAGTCACCAACCCCTATATCAGAGGTACATACAGTATATATATTGAGCAGCAATTTGATTCTGTATAACTACTCTAAAGTTGGTCGTTATAGGCTGCCTTTTACAGTTAAGCTGTAGTTCACATTATTTCAATGATAAAATCATTGAAAAAGCACCAGCGCTTAAATTAAGAAAGTTTATAAAATGTTCCTAGAATAGCTTGTAAGAAGGCAAATCTGCCAAACCACTCTACCATAGAGTACCACTATGAGACGGTTGGCTTACAAGCTTAATATTTTTCCAAAGTTGTTTACGATGGCAGAGAGATGAGTCCACAATTTTTACAAGGTATCTATAATGCTGATTGAGATTAAAGCTCACTCTTCTAATCTGTTTGGGATTCACATTTAACAGCTGTCTGCTTGCCAAAACAAGTTTTAACAATGCAAAGATGATACAGGCAAGTATATACAATACGACTCCTGTGTTGACGTGTTTATCCACATCAGTGCTTCTGGTCTCAGAAAATATATGCAATATGACATACATAATAGTGATCATTACGTTTTTTGAGCTGCGCTGTACCTGAATGTGTGGCTAAACTCACCCAGAGCGATGAGCATTAAAGCCGCAGGGACTCCAAAGGCTAGAGCATAGCAATCACCTCCAAAACACTGAACATCACCTGTGTTATAAAAATTAAACCTGTACTTACAGTATAACCACAGGTAGTTCAGGATGTACAGTAACTGCACATTATGAGTGGAAACCATTATAATGGTTTGTAAGGATTTAACTCAGCAGAAATCTGTAATATTGTAGAATTAACCTCTTAGAATTGGTGTGATGAGGGTCGAAAGCACACTCCCAGCATTGATTGACATATAGAAGATTGAGAAGAACTTTCTTCTCTCCTCTGTCTGAGAAACACAAAGGAAATGCAATTATTAAAGCAATATGGTTTATGAAAGAAATACTTAACCAAACCACTGAGCTAGCAAGTTCAATAATAATGTAAGTGTAGTGTAATTGTAATTGTAGTGAGCTAACAAGTTCAGTGATAATATAGCTGACTAACTGTAGCATGATTGTGACTACAGTAAAAACGTCATGAATATCTCACATGCTCTTCCTCAAATTGGTCCCCACCAAACGCTGACACACAAGGTTTGATCCCTCCAGTCCCAAAAGCAATGAGGATGAGCCCCAACATGGACAGAGCACTGTGATAAGACAAAAAGTACCATAAAAATGCAAAATACATCACATGCACATGGTAATGCATAGCTCAATTACTGTGAATGCACACAAAAAAAAAACACTTACATGTGCACAGTGCTGTCCCCTACATCTGGAATCGCACCAACAGACTTTATTATATGACCAATGACATACACGATTGACAGATAGATGATGGTTCTACGAACACAGCACAAAGACCTCCAAGTTTCAGTACCTACCAGGTTTAATCCAGCTTTCTCTTAGAGTTAAATGATTTAGGCGAAAGACCATCGTAGCCATTCTAACTTACTTAAACTTTCCCAGCCATGAGTCAGCTATGATGGCCCCTATTACGGGAGTAAAGTAGCACAGGCCAGAGAACGCATGGTATATAGCAGTGGAGAGGTCCTTGCTCCAGTTGAGGTAATGGATGAAGTAAAGTGTGAGCACCGCTTTATGAAGAAGAGAAATTCATGGTTGCCTTTGCATGTCAAAAATATTTCATGTGATGTGCACAACATAAACGTGAAGTAAGATGGTTTTGTATAAACCATTGGACATTTGGGCTCCTTCATTACCTTTCATGCCATAATAGGAGAATCTCTCACAGAACTCATTGACTACAATGAAGGAAATGCTAAGTGGGTAGTTGGTGCCACATATTTTCTGTAAGAGCATAAGGAAAGAGCATAAGGACGCTTCTCATTAGGCACAGTTCATATCAGAGAACACAAACAGTTGTGAAGTGAAGCTTTACTTTTATTGCACTTATTGAAACGGACACCAAGCCCAATGCCCCACTCAACATGGACAACAACCTGAGCAACTTCATTACTCTGAGATGTGACACATTAACTCATTTACTCATCCTGTACTTCAGCTGCCAGGTTAACCATTTTGAGATGTAGCAGTAACTGAGGTTAATATAACATCTTACTGATGACTTCTTTCTATTATCAGCTTGTTTCTCCTCCATATCTAAAAAAGAAAAGGGGAAAAACAGAAACTTAACTCCAAATGTATTTACAGAAAAGACCAAATCAATAATGAGGTACTGAGCATTAACATCATCTGACCCTGGTTGTATTTAATGAAGCATCTTGGTCTGTGGCTTTATTATGTGACCAAAAAAAAAGAAAAAAAAATGAAATGGTGATTTTTTAAAATCCAACATCATAATATCATATTATGATACATATTCTCAACTCAAGAGTAAAAATAATACTCTCGTTTTGAACTTTTGCTGCAGTGAGGACAGGAAAAGTGGTTCCATGTTATTTTTGAGCTGAACAGCTGTGTTACACCTCAACTCCAGTTTTCACTTCACACAAGCTTTGTCAGGTAACTGGGTCTAATTTTAAAGCCAGATGAACAACAAACCTTTTCCCCCAAACCCTGCATAGTTCTGCTTTCTTAAACAACTATCTTCCCGGTGTTATCTTTACCACAAATGTTTAGCACTGGAAGCAAAGCTGAACACCTCTTTCACCGAGTCTTGTTTTTTCCCCTTGAAAACAGAGTAAAATTCACGACATGCAACGTCTGAAGAAGTTTTAATATTCCCTACATCCAGCAAACAGCACTTATGTGATCGTAGTGAGTCGCTATTACTTATAATAACACCTAATTACCGTTAGCTGTATCGTCTTTCCAAATCTTTAGCCTGTGTGTGTTGGCAGTAGCGCTCTCTCACTCTGCTCTCCCCACCACGCGTCCAAGTCCGTCCCTCAGCGGTGCACTCACTCTGCGGTTTAATTCTGCTTTTATGAGGATGTTATTTTCTACTGGATAATGTTTTACTCATTCGCTTCAACCTGTCATTTGTCATTTCAGCTTTACACGTTGTGTCATAAAATATCTTGCACACATAAAGCCATAAGTAGAGGCAGTAAAAAGGTTGCATCGGAAACGCCCGTTATCCGATATTCACCCCCCCAGCCCCCTCCAGCTCCAGCTCCAGCCCCCTCCAGCTCCAGCTCCAGCTCCAGCCCCCG
>JAOTRR010000055.1:11306276-11316419 GCA_028570945.1 Gogo arcuatus
CATTTTCAATTAAATATAGGGTTTCCATGATTTGCAAATCATCGCATTCTGTTTTATTTACATTTTACACAGTGTTCCAACTTTTTTGGAATTGGGCTTGTAATAACATACAAATTACTGCTTTGTTCTTGTCCATATTGAATACATCAATGAGTACAACATGAATAGGAACAGTGAGTCCTGTAACAGGCTCCAGTACTGGGGGTTATAGGTCAGGTAATTATTTTTAGTTGCTCTACATCATGGCACTGAGGACTGGCATCAGAGTTATTTAATGTGTATATTAAGTTTTATTCCACTAAGAAGATACACATGTAAAAGAACAAAGAAAGCCATTTTTCTGGAAAAGCCTCTGACAAACTGACATTAGATTTTGCCAATTACCTGCTAACCAGTGTGGGGTTGATTTAATTTCATACCTTTAATGAGTTAATCATTTATCTATCAGTTTATCTTAATCATTGATCTGTTATCTCTGTATTATCATTTATTAATCATTCACACAGTAAACACACATGTTGGCTTGCAATACAAATACTGGCTGGAACAATCTGTGTAAGTGTCATTTGTGAAGGGGGTTAAATACTTTTGCAAGGTGCTGTATACTACTCTCTGCTGGAGCTGGAGGTACTGCATGGAGTGCAGTGAGCTTTAGTGAAAGAAATTAAAAGTAATAGTTAAAACTGAATCTTGAAAAAGAAATATCATCCTGGCTTCTGGTTTTACTGCTGTCCCTATGCTAAAGACCTAATGGGTGAAAATTAGTTCTGAGGGCTAAGAAGAGCAAAAGGATCTGGCAGGTGAAAAGACATTCTTACAAACAACCCACAGCTTTGCACAGGCTATAGGTCAGGATGGAGATTCGTGGTCTTATGCCTCAGAGTGGATCAGTGTCATTCACACTTTTAGAAACCGCTAAAAAAGTAATTTTATATTATATATATATATATATATATATATAATTGTGTGTTTAATTGAAAGAAATAATATATTTTAACTTGACAACATTTTTATGCCTATCAATCAAGGTTCACATTAATAACTCTCCTTATACATAAATTTACAGAACCTGAGGAGCAATTGTAGGATACAACTGTTTTTCCAGACAAATTGGAATGTTCATAAACACAATGTCTTGTGCATCTGCTCCTCTGGAACACTTCAGGAATAAATTCATTTCACATCCAGCTTGATAAATGAGGCCCAATGCTTCTCTTGTCTCAGGAGAGAGAAATATAACTTTACAAACTCCCTCCTATTGTAGCTTCACAGTGTGTGTTTATCGGTTTAAAGTCTAACTTGTCCCAGGAAAGACACTATCTAATCAACCTACCAATACTTATCAGCTTCATGTGATGGGAGTCAAGGTCAATTTTAAGCAACTTCGAGGCCTCTTAATAATGTTGAAGTTTGTCATGATCATTTATGTCTGTTGAACAATAATTACATTTCACTTTCAGTTTATTACAGTGTAGATATACTGTTTGTATAACTATTGACCGACAATGTAGACTAACGTGTAGCACTGGTGATTGTAACGCTCCTAGGATATAATTCACATAATTTTCATATTTGTCAAACTATTCAGTGATCCCTCATGACATGTGGACGAGGGATGTTGTCATTCAGGAAGCAACCACTCCCATTTGGACAGAAATGTTCCACATAGTGGGAGTCACTGCAAATCAATACAAAGTTCTTCTGGCCGATCACCTTGATCCTAACAGGACATGTGGATCCAAACCATGCCAGCAAATTGTTCCCACTGGTGTTTTGCCTGTAATTTGTCATCCATCTGTTTGGATATTATATATTCTGTCAGTATACATTGTTCGATGCTGAATGTTTTACCTTCAAATGCAAACTTGTAGAGTTCTCCAGCAAGGTCATGCACCATTAAGCCATTTCCTTTTGTTGCCCTTAACCAAGCCACCTTCTCTATGAAGTCTCTTACCACCTCGTTGATGGCATTAGTGTAGCCTGACACATGTTTGGGCTTCAACATGCGAGGGTTCAAGATGCTTCTAATGTGCTGCCATTCTGCCCCGAGCCTACACACCAGCAAAAAAACAAATAAATTATTGTACTTTCTAATGACAAATAACTCTTCATATCACTGAATATGTATGTGTGAGATATGAAACTCTGACCCTGTGAGAGGGCCATAGGCCTGGTTGCGGAGATCCCGGTATCCTCTCCAGTGGGGCATGTCAGTTCGAATGGGGTGATGGCCCTCCTGTCTCAGTACCTGCTCTATGAGGTCTGCTCTGGCCACATTCACGATCACTAATGGCCCATACTTGGACTTCCAAAGAGGACCATAGATTTTGCTGTGCTCAATCTTCATAAGATGAAAATAATAACTACAGGCAGGGCAAGCATAGTGGTGAAAACAAGAAAAAACAGGAAATATATGCCTGGAAACATCAGACTCCATAGTCATAATTTCAATTTAACAATAACGCACTTACAATTGATCTAGGATAAGGGCCAGGTGTTAAATTGAAAGCAGGGGTGTGGAGCTCTCTAATCCTTGGTTTATGTGAACAGTAAGGTGAGAAAGGCTCCATGTACTACAGTTTGTTAGCATGAGAATATGACAAGTCAAGCACTTGATTAGGAACACCTGTATACCTACTCATTCATGCAATTAAATCAGCCAATTGAATTGTGTGGCAGCAGTGCAATGCATAAAATCACACAGATATGTGCCAGCAGCTTTGGTTAATAGTCACATTAACCATCAGAGTGGGGGAATAATGTGATCTCAGTGATTTTGACTGTGGCATGATTGTTGGTGCCAGAAGGGTTTATCTGAATATTTCTGTAACTGCTGGTCTCTTGGGATTTTGACACACAACAGTCTCTAGACTTTACTCAGAATGTTGCAACAAAGAAAAAACATCCAGTGAGCCATAGTTTTTGGCTCTCATAGCTTTGTTGAAAAGAGAGGTCAAAGGAAAATGGCCAGACTGGTTTGAGCTGACAGAAAGGCTAAAGTAACTCAGATAATCACTCTGTACAACTGAGGTGAGCAGAAAAGCACCTCAGCATGCACAGCATGTCAAACCTTGAGGCGGATGGGCTACAGCAGCAGAAGACCATGTCGGGTTCCACTTCAGTCAGCCAAGCAGGGCCGCCGAAACAGGGGAGGCAAAGCAGGCAATTGCCTGGGGCCCCGAGCAGGAAGGGGGCCCCCGAGGACGGCTGATTAAATTAAATTGAATTTAACAGGGTTCTCACAAATTGACGTTGGCTGTGGACTTATGTAATCAGTCGTCCTCTCCTACTTCTACTTCATTTAATAAATTCTATGATCGGCCATGTACAGGAGACTACAACGACACGCTCATGCCACTAGCTTGCTGCCAAAAGTTTCATAACTACAGAGCAGCAACCTAACACCATGAAGCACTTACCCTTCAGGCAATCTAAACAGAAAGCACAGGCAAGAGGAGAAGGAAAAGAAAAAAAGCTAAACAGTGATAAGTGAAAATCTGTTATGTCGAATAACTTAGTTACGGCAAGGGTTTAATTTGTCCCAGCAGATAAATGAGTTGGTTGTCAATTCAATTCTAACAACAGCTCACTAGTCAGTAGCCTAGCTTATTCTGTCTAAACTGTTATTCATTGCTAGGGCTGTTAAAATTGCAGCATTAACGTGTTAATAATGTATATTTTTAGGGCTGTCAAAGCTAACGTGTTATTAACTCATTAACGCATATGACATACTTGAGGTCAACCATGTGCCAAGGTAAGCTCACAGGACTGGCACCGATGTTAATCAAATGTGATGTTTGAAGGTCTATGGAAATGGAAGACATTGTGGTTGCATTTGCTGTAGCCAAGACCCTCAAGCAGCAGTTTTAAAAGATTCGCACTACAGTTTTGTAAGAAATGTGCAGCAATTAACACTAAAGACATCTAAAAACTAGAAGGGCACTTGACAGAGTTCATACCTCTGCCAAGCCACATATTATCAACATCAAAATCAAATCACTTGAATCTAGGATAATACTAAAGCTGTACATCAAATTTCATCACAATCCGTTCACTACTTTTTGAGTTACCTTAGGAACAGACAAACAAACAAAAACAAAAACAAACAGAGGCAAAAACATATCCAACAAAGTTGGCAGAGATAATGAAAGACTAAAGAGTTTGTTTTCCTTTCTTTGTCATCCACAATCTTTCCTTTTACTTGCTTGTACACAGTGACCTTAAGAAATGTGTTGTTGTTGTAACACACACATGTTTTTTGTGTTATTTACATGTATGCATAGTATGCACATGGTTTATCCTTTTGAATATAAAAGGTTTGGCTGAAGACTAGAATTTTTAAACACAGGATGTGTCTTGGCCAGGCGGGGGTTGGGGGTGGTGGGGTTGAGGCACCTTTTCTCTGAGGGCCACAGAGTTTCTAGAAATGCCCCTGCAGCCAAGAACAGGAAGCTCTGGCTGCAGTGGGCACAGACTCACCCAAACTGGACAGGTGTTCCTAATAAACTGGACAGTGAGTGTATGCTGTAGCGTTGAAATGGTACAGGTTACACAAGTCAGAGTGAATCTAACTATCATGTCGCATTAAAACAAACAAACAAACAAACAAACAAAAAAACACCGTTTAAAAAAAACGGACATGTAAAGGTGAAGCTCTTTACCTGCATTTGATGAGTAATCTGAAAGTAGCCTTTGCCAAAAAGCCAGTAGAGAGAGGTTAGAAAGCTGGGGCCACCCAAGTCTTCCATGGCTCTCAGTTTGCTGCCTGTGACACTGCTGGAGCTCTCCCACCTCCACAGTCCCACATTCACACACGCCGCCGTCACACATTTCAGTCCACTGTGAATATCTTGCTTATATACACGTAGTCCAGTTCTTACCAGCGACTTACAGAACATTTCTGCGCCTCTCCACAGTTAGCTACTTATATGCCCGAGTGCTTTTCCTGACTGAAGTCTTCCTTGGAATGGCCTCTTCTTGTTTGGACCAGATGAACGCGAGTGACCTTAAGCTGAAAGCCCGAGCCAGAACACCGACATCCCTAACCACACACTCGTCCACTAAACAACACGACTAGACAACACCCACATAATACCCGGATGTGTCTCGCAGCACATACACATCACTTAACGTCTGCGTTATGATTTCATTTATTTATCCACAGCGCTGTTGAATTCTCGAAAACTGATTGGTCAAAAGGCGTGGCTTAATTCTCTGGGAGACCATCTCTGACCGTAGAGAGATGTTAGAAAGCTACCCATCATTTCTGGTCATCATTTCTATAGTAGGCGAACAGCTCACTCGTTCACACGATCTGCATAATCTAGGACTAATAACAACCAGATTAAGTGTTATTTAACAAAGAAAATCGTCTAAAAGTGTGATATGGTGAAGCTTAATTCACTATAAAGAAATGCTTATCTAATATTTTTGGAAGTATTCTCCAGTCTCAGTGGTATTGTCTTCAGGACAGAGGACTTTCCTGTTTGTGAGTAACAAGATGCAACTTGTTGAGGAGAACAGTCACTAATGTAGGGTTCCACAACATTAAATGTAACTATAAACAGATAAACAAGTACGTCATCAGTGGCAGTGTGCTGTGGTGTAAGAGAAAAACATGTCAGTGGCATGCTGAAAGTAATTAACTTCAGGGTGGTAACCTGTTTCACATTGAGGATCTCATCACACCTGCCCATAACTGGTTGTTTTCCTATAACAGGATGTCCAGTCATGCCTTATTCCTGACTTATTAGAATGCACCAAGATTTAAAAGCATGCTGAAACTTAGTCATTAGTCCTTAGTTAATTATGATATTACCTCAACCAGTCCTGAAAAGATTTTACTCAGCCATCAGTCTGGTTCCCCTCTGGTTCTTTCGTCTGTAAGGCCAGACTGCAGCGAGTGGTCCACTTGACTATCATCATCATCATCATCAGCCGTGAACTCGCCAGAATCAAGGACCTGTACACCATCAGGACAAAGCTGCCATCGCAGAGATGCTGCAGGTCTATCACCTCCTAAACTACATGCCACTGAGATAGTTTCTTCTTTTAGACGCTACCCAGCTACTCAAACACACCAGGCCACAGCAGCTCTTACTGAACCACCTAAGAATTCTTTTGCATTGCAGTTTGCACACACTCATGTCCTGTCTCTGTGTAATCATAAATGCTGTTGCAGTGTCTATTGTCTTTGTCTGGCCACTGGATAACGTGTCTACTGCACTGTGTTGCACACTGGGCACCAAACCAGAACAAATTCCCGTGAGCACAACTCATAGGCAGTAAAGTATTTCTGATTCTGATGCCTCGCGTCCCTTATTTAAAAGAACTAAAATAAATATACATGATAAATAAAAGCAGAAGATTATTTTAATGTTCTACACACCTTTAATGTTAAAGCACTATTTGTAGAAGCACAGTTATCATATCCATCACCAGGCTCTAATTAATTACATTATCTTCCTATTCCATTTTTGCAGAGATGCAGAATTGACTACAGGCATCTTTGACCTCTCTGAATGTTGCTTCATCACAGATAAGAAACCAAAGCAAGGTACAGATGAGTGTAGTGGAAAGCAGAAAACATTCATTTTACTCTACAATTATATATGAAGCTGCCTTGTCACTTTTCTGATCAAAAGCACCTCCTATCTACAGGTTACAGCAGGTTACAGCACTAAAATTTGCTTTACGCAACCTTCTTAGAATAACTGTGATTACGACAGACATTTTCAAGTATTGCAGGCTATAAGCAAAAACTGCTGAATATGAGATTGCAATTATTACAGATTGTAACGTACAATGAATAACATCAATTCCAAACAATCTTAAGACCACAAATAATATGCTGCTTTTGCATTTGGAGCTAAAACAAATAGCCTCAGACAACATATAAGACATTTCTCCAAAACTAAATGATATTCTCTCATACCTTTGGCACCTATACACACTTTCTGAGTGGAAGTAACTGTGTTTATAGAAACTACAGAAATAGGTTCTACACAGTTGCATTTAACAAAATAAATAATTAAATTCATATGAAAAGTTTCACAGCTTTTAACCTGTCAACCACACAGCATGTCTGGTGTTGATAAAACACTGCTGTTCTGAAGAAAGAAAAATGTGTTTAAAGGTAATTAAAAATCCCCATATCACAGTGTTAGTGACCGGGCACGTCCTAATGACCCCATCTCTCAGATCCACGACAAGGAGTGTGCCTTAAGTCCTTCTGCTTTCAGTCATCACTCTCACTGCCAGATTCACTCAGCTGAAGATCATTTTCTACATCAAAATATAAAAGATTTAACAAGTCAGTATCTGGACAAGTAGTTACAAGTGTTATAAGTACACACACGCACGCACACGCGCACACATTGCCTTGCATAAATATCCTCCCTCCCTTTTCATTGTTTCCACATTTTGTAAGTTTACAACCTGGAATTGAATGGATGCGTTTGCATTCTGTTTTTTTGCACCATTTGATTTACGCAATTTATCCAACAAGATCCAAAGATGTTCTTTCATTGTGACACACAGATCGACTATACAAAAAAGCAGACATTTTTCTCCATCTGGGTCATTTGTTGAATCATATTCACCTCACTCTTAGTTTTCAACTCCTGGAATCAGGGAAGATTTTAACAGCTGAAGACTGGGAAAAACATCACCCTGGTCTTTTTTCCAATCGTCACCTCTTCAGTTTGAGCCTGTGCTTACTTCAGTCTCAGATTTCTGTTGTTGGCTGACAGGAGTGGAACCTGACGTGATTCTCTGCTGTTGTAGGCCTTCCACCTCAAGGTCTGATGTGTTGTGCTTTCAGAGATGCTTTTCTGCTCACCATGGATGCAAAGAGTGCTTACTTTGCAGTTACTGTAGCCTTCGTCTCAGCTTGGACAAGTCTTGCTGTTCTCCTCTGACCTCTCTCATTAACAAGGCTATTCTACTTCTCACTGGATTTTTTGTTTTTGTTTTTCACACCATTCTGTGTAAACTCTACAGACTGTGTGTGAAAATCACAAGAGATCACCAGTTTCTGCAATCAATTTCTGAAACCAGGCCATCTGGCACCGAACATGCCACAGTCAAAGTCACTGAGATCACTTTTGTGCATGAATGAGTAGGTGGACAGATGTTCCTAATAAAATGGTTGGTGAGTATATACAAAGACACACACCTACTGATTTTCTGAAGAATATTTGTAGAGCACTGTGTGAAATTATAAAACATTTGAATGTGACCCAGTGTGTCAGTGTTACCAGGTCTGCATATTTCTTTCAAAATGTGGCTACTTTGAACCGTGCAAATACACTACACCGTAATCAAAGGAGGCTATTAGAACAGCAAAGGGCAAACTAAAGCTGGAATGTGATGTTCAAAAAGCACACATGGGTGTGATGATCAGGGGTGTATAAACTTTTGGCCCTATAGTGTATATAAATAAACTACTCACTGAGCGTGTTCATGAGGTGTCCACTGCCCTCCTCGAAGCGCTCCTGAGAGGTGAGGATGGGCATGCTGTGGGTGGACGCAGGCACTGTGTGAGATCTGCCTGATGAAGGCTGAGTTTCATCTTCAGAGTCGCTGCTGCTCGAGCTGTCCTCACTGCTAGATGAAGAGGAGCTTTGAGAGTCAGAGGAGCTGTCACCACTGCTCATCTGATCCATCACTCGTGCCTCAGCCATCAATTCTAGAAAGTACATGCAAATATCAGAATACAGTACACAAGCTTGAGATGGAATCCAAACACTATACAGTATTTTTTAAAAAAAAAGATATGGCAGACTCTTTGTTGCTAAAGAGATACTATATATCAGGGGTATTCAACTAAAATTTGTGAAGGTCCAGTTACATAAAATTCTATATAGGCTGCTGTAACTGAATTGCAACAAAACAATGGCTATGTAAGACAATTCAAAGTGGTTATGTATTGTTTTGCAGCAGAGCTCCACATTACCACTTTTGACCAGTGCCATGAACTCTGAACAAATGAGATAAATGTTTTGTCACAGGGGGGTATAAACACAACCTTCTTTGTCCATCTGTCTTTATACATTCTTTGTATACAAATAAAATGAAAAAAGCTATGAAAATTATTCTCCTTACTGACAACGTCTTTAGCCCTGTAGCTAGTCTCTGGTCTCATGAGATTCCTTCAGCTAATTAATTTACACAAAGGCATGAAATCTCAAAAGATGATCTGCTACAAAAGCATGAACTATGGCCAGTTTTTCCCCCCCATATGGTTTATGTTTTTAGTACTCAGTTCATTTTGCTGAAATACTTGGCAGGGTCTGGACCAGTTGACAACCCCTGCTACTATACAACATAAATTTGATACAGGTTACCTTTCTCAATGTCATCCATGGGAGAAGCAGGAGACAACTTTTCTTTAGCAGGGGAGCTCTTGGAATTGTTTGGGACTTTCCCTCCATTGCCACTCTTCATTTGCTGACTGAGCCTAGTGGTCTGCTGCTCCAGACGTGACTGGATCTTACTGCTGCCTTCCGCTCTGTGTTCAAACAGAGAGACATAATGATAGACAAACATTACCAAGGGGGAGAACATTTCATTACAGTAGGGCTGGGTGTTGCTGTGAGAAATACACACCTGGTCTTTTTGACCGAAATATTGCTACTAAGCTTCTCCAGACGATATTCTCCTGTGTCATGGTTTACAATAAGAATGCACTCCTTCATATAAGGCCTTTTGGATCCTTTAAACACTGTAACTGGAGCAGTGGATCCCTGTGGGAATGGGTGGGAATGAAGAATAATAATGTGTTCATTAGTAGTTTTTCTATATGTTGTGAATGAGACGTCTGGTAAATTTGATTACTCTGATGGGTTTGCACAGGATGCTGTATTTATTTGTCCTACCTCCAAGTTAGGCAATGTTATAGTGACTTGTTCTCCCTTTCCAACTTCCAGATCCCCCTCACATGTAGTGTCTATGGATGCTGGTTTAAAATCATCTGTAAGTACAAATGAACACAGAAAAATGAAAGCTACTTGAGTCACACATCAGAGATTGACTATCAAGGCTACACCCAGTGTTGGCAGCTTAGCAGCTCTGTTGCTAAATTTGGTCTTTTCTTACAAAGCCCCACAGTTATGGAACAGCCTTCCAAGCAGTGTTCGGGAC
>JAOTRR010000055.1:11410978-11421586 GCA_028570945.1 Gogo arcuatus
TAGTATTATCCTAGGTTCAAGTGATTTGATTTTGATGTTGATATGTGGCTTGGTGTAGGTATGCACTCTACCGAGTACCCTTCTTGTTTAGTTTGTATTTATACCTCCCATTTTGACATCTAGTTTAAATTCACTGTATGCCCTTAAATGTCTTAAATTTCCAGAAAAAAAAGATAGCTTCCCTAATTTACTTATATTGTCATCTGTTAACAGTGAACACCATTTGGGAGTTTGGGAGTGTTGGATGGATTTCCAGAACCTCACTAGAAACCTAAATGCATGCTCATGTTCAATATGATTAAGATTCATGGCCCTGGATTCTTCAGTAATGTGGAAAAATGTTACTACTGTAAATATGTAGTCATTCCTTATAAACTTTGTGTCAAACCTTAACAACGTATAATTTATGATCCATTTTAAATTACCGCTAAAACCATTTCTGAATACAAGTGCTTGGTGCTGGAAATGTCTGGAATAATTACTAACCTTAAATGCCCACTGTTTAGGTTTAGTGACAGCTCCTTGGAAAAGTTCTTGCACAACATTGTTGAAGCACGATGTTTCACTGTAATTTCTTAGAAAATCATGGCGACGATTAAGTAAGACTCCATATTTAAACATTCTACTTTTTTACAAAATAAAATTGCACTCTAGCTAACCCTCTTTCCATATTTCTCTTTGTATCATTAGAGCCTATAAAGCCTATGCTGATCTCCTAATGCCCAATTTGGCTTAACTGTCAGTTAGCTGGAATTCACAATAATGCTTCAATTAAAGGGGCTGGTTCACCCTTCCCAGAATCCAATTCGTTGTTTTTGTTTACATACCGGCCACTGCGTTTTGAAAGCATGTGACCGCTACTGTTAGCTCTCTTTGCAGCAAAACCTCTGCAAATTCACTGTTAGTGATCCCTTCCAAGCCCATCTACATGTCATACACGGAGGTTCTTTTTCGTTCCTTCGCAGCCTCCCGCAAGAAGGCCGAGGCCGGTTCTGGTCCATTACAACAGAATGACCATACAAAAACGGAATGGATTGGTCGAAAGAAATTAAAATATAGATAATTTGATAAAATATCTTTAATTTCATATTACAGTTTAAGATCTATGGCCAGGGATGTCATTGAATTGTTGTGAATCACTAGCACTGAAAATGGAGACTCGCTACTTGATGCAGAGGATTCTGGGAAGGGTGAGCTGGCCACTTTAAACTTACCAGTAGGCCAGTGTGAGAGGATAGCTGTATAATAAAGATTAGATTTTTTTTTTCTATACCAAAGACAATAACTGCTTATTGACCAGTAGCAGCTTATCCATAAGGGCAGGTGAGACAGAGCCCCTCATATATCAGCCTTTCAACATTTGTTAATCTTCATAAAGTCCTCATTCATGATTCCATATATTAGTATTTCATTAAAATACTACTTACCTCTTTTGAGTGACCAACAATTTTTTTAAAAAATGTTGCTATTTGATAGATGTAAGCCAATGTTCCATTGATTGGGAAATGGGGTCAGCAAACTCACTACCCTATATAGCTTACATAGAGTTATTATCGCATCTTGTGGGAACTGCAACAAGCTGTAATAGAGGCCCATTGGGGCAGGAATCACACTGCCCAGTGTTTGTTCTATGAATGTTTTCAGTGGGGGTGCAGCAGACAAGACAGTTAATGACAGGGTTTTTTAACGTCAAATGGGGCTAGTTTAAAATTATTCTGCAGCTTCTAAGATCCTGTTTTATAGCAAATAATTGGAAAGAAATCTAATAGATTTCCATAAACAAAGGCAAAAGATAAGTGCAGACAGTGTGTCTGTGAGGTACAGACCAATTTCTATTGTATTGGGTTAAGAAAAGTTTTTAATGGCTGAGGTTTTTGGCACTAGTTTCAGCAGATGTAGTTGGGCTAGAAATTTTGCTGAAACTTGGCAACCATGGTTAATGATATTAGCTCTTCTATGTATGCCTTACACGAAACAAATCAGCTGTATCAAATTCAGTTGAATAAACAAACAAAAAACTCTAGATAAAAATTCACTAGATAGCAGCCTATAGCATAAGTCAAGTGTGATAGCCTTCTGACTTAATTTTATTTGAGGCTATGTCATTATTAATGTTGTCCTGCCCCAACAAAACTCTAAAGCCTGGGATGGAGTTCATTTAGATCATGATGATCTCTACCTTCTACCAGAAATAGAGTTATTGATAGATTTATTTATCTTATTGAAATCAATTAAAAAGATAGCACTACTATATTTATGTATAATTTTACAATTTAAGAGCAGCAAGCAGCAAGAGTAGTTTTGAATAACAGTTTTGTTATTCATCCGCTTGTAGATTTACATTAATTTGAACCTGGTGGTCCTTAATTGGGAGTTTGGCTGAACTTCTAAGAAGTTATTCTAACTGTTTTTGTTTATTCTCCAAGATTCCTGAGAGGCCAGGATAGCCTCATGTGTCTCCAGATTAGCTCCTATCAGATTAGTGTGTCTGTCAGATTTTTCACTTCCTGAGATTAATTGACCTTGCTATGGTTGAGGGCTAGAATAAATCCTCTTTGAGTCAAATACAGTGTATAGCATATTGAACTGAGCAGACAAGTAGTAGAGTGATTTGGAATAATGCAGCTGAAACACCACATTGTTTGGGGAAGCATCCAGTTCAGATACAGCAAAGAACAACATCTCATAATCATAAAGATATCTTTTAGATATGAACCCATAATGTTAAAACTCAAGTGTTCCATCCATTAATTAATTAAATTAAATTAAAAAATTTTTTAGTTACTAATATCTACTACTACTTTATTTCTTAAATTGCCCAAATTATACAAATTCCACCTATTAGATTGTGCAGTGAATACTGCATCTTTGAGTGGGAAGGAGAACCATTTCATTACGTTATCTGTCAGATTCCTGGAAGAGGCATGTGCAGAAAGTGGGTGGGTGTAAGGGAGTAGTGGATGAAGATTGAAGACCAGGAGGGAAATCGTGATATACTTCACCATACTTATATGTTGACCATCCTGCACAGATCTTGGTGTTCTGCTCTCTGTCAGGGGAGGAATGAGAAAATTCACAGCAGAGGAAATAACAGTAACTACTGTTTATCTTCCGGACTCTCTGTCCCTTTGCGTCCTTACTTACTGCCCTTGGGGGCAGTGTGAGAGAGGTGTGGGTGACATAGTCAACATTTTATGCAGCCAGTTTTGTACCAAAAGCATTAAATAAATAAATTGCAAGATCCAGAAGTCTTTCACTTAGCAATGTCGGCTAGCTGAAGTAGCTAGTTAACTACAAGCTAAAATAAAAGTGAGAAACTATATTCCTTCTGTCAGCAAAGTAACTGGTATAGCTTCAAGCCAGTCATATCCACTAATAGGGATTGCCTTTAATTGAGAAACACCTTTGGGCAAACATTTTAGCTACCAACCTGCTATTAGCATGTACTTGAGTTTCCTTCATTGTTTTTCTGAAGATTGGTAGAAACAGTATTTGAATATTTCTACCAGTTTACTTGACTGGTCTCTTATTTCTACTGGTATATAACACACCACTAGTCTTGAGATAATTTTCCTGCATATATTGATCGTGTTTGTACATCATCTTACAAATGCTTGGGTGTGAGCTTTCAAAAATTCTGGGTGATCCTGGAGAACAACGTCATTAGGTTTTGATGTCCTTAACCCACTACCCGAAGATCTCCAACATACACAAAGAGTCTTGTAAAGCCAAACACAAACAGTTACGTTTGGAACTCTCATCTTATGGTTAGCACTTATATAGTCTGAAAGTTATAAATGAGCACTGTTTATTTTCTAATCTTTTTTACTTTGGAGAAAGCAAAGAACTCACATGGATTGCTACAGACACAAATCTGCATGTGTGTTTATGCAGTGGAAGTGTCAAATATCCTCTTGTATCTGTGACCCCAACAAACCTTTGGGTTGTTTGCACAGTTGAGCACATCACCTATGCATCCTCACAGCAATAATAAATTATGTCTTAAACTTTGAGACTTCTCAGACGCCCCCATGCTGTGATTTGTGGGGCATGAACTGGCCATTGGGAGTTGTGAAATATCAGCTTCCTGCACTGAAATGATAGCTTGCGCCTGGAGAATAGCTGTAGCAGATCCTTTGGTCTCAGCACTGGCAGAGTGCCTGTTCAACTGTCCACATCCTGTTTGTGCCTTCCACCTGCCTTGTCAATCAAATCCCTAAAGATCACAACATTAGAAAAAGAAGCAAAGGTCTTGGCCTTGCATTAGCTCTAATGATTTCCGAAACATTTTCTAAATTCAAGGGCCGAATTGAACCAAAAATGTTTGATTACCATTAGTTGTAGCAAAGGGGCACATGTGTCGTAGTAAAGAAACATACTACTTGTGTCTATATGCTGTAACAATTTTATATTAACAGACAGTTTTTTGTACTTACAAGAACAAGAACAGTGAATATCAGAATGATCTCTATTCCCTACAAGCAACAAAGTGCAGTGTGGATATCCTGTATCACTACCCCTAAAGCTGCTTTTACATGGGCACTTGTGCCGGAGCAAGTTGTTCCCGGAACAAGCTGCCCCGGCGCAACTGCCCGTCTAAACACAATTTGTTCCGGAACAATTTGACACCAGTGGGCAGAACTTGCTCCACTCTACAAGGTAGTGCAACTTGTTCCAGGAGCATCTTGTTCCGGGCACAACTTGTTCCCGCTTACCATCTAAACACAATCAGTGGCAAGTAGGAGGGCTTACGCATGCGTGGTAATGTTCATCCGGGTCATTTATCATCCGGACAAGACCGCTTCGTGGCAAATTCACTGGTCATTTCTTCTCAAGTGCTTTTCCTTGACAAACTGCTCCACCTTTAAACGATGGAGTCAAGCGATTCGCAAGCCAATCACAGTGATAACTGGACTAGAGAAGAAGTTCTTACCCTCATCCAGTTGTGGGGAGATGCAGATCATCATTTGCTTTTTCAATTTAAAATTCATCTGAAAGAGCCGACTCAAAGAGTCGATTCGTTCTATGAACAACACATCACTCGGAGTGAATCAGTTTTCCGGAAGTGAAAGTTGGATTTACCGCAGAATCACAGAGCGTTTAAACAGAAATGAGCAGCAAGAGGACAATAAAGCAAGTTAAGAACTAGCTTCTGAGCACTGATTTGCGCATGCGCACTTTTGTGTTTACCTGTCTAACCTCTGGTTTGCCACCAACAGAGAGTGAGCGTGTAAACACGAAGGAAAGTGGGCACAACTTGTTCCGGGCGCAACTTGTTCCTGCTGCCCGTGTAAAAAAGCACATAAGGGACACTAAATGTAAGTTTGTAGCTACATGTCTTGAATGCACCGACCGACTAACCAATTTAGCTTAGCAGAACATTTTCTGAACATTACAGTTGAGGAACATTTGGTTTCAAGAATCTGTTATGCTTTCTGGGTATTTATAATGGTTACTAACATTCCTACAACATTGCTGCAACATTTTAGATGCGATTTTTTTTTAGTTATTTCCCTGTAAACTGAAAATTTTGTGTCAAGAATGTTGTGTTCAAATAACATTGTAAAGCAAACTACTAAACAGCAGATAGATTAAGAACATTGCAGGAACATTGTTCTTTCCTGAAACTTGTGCAATACTTACTGAACATTCTAATAACGCTCTTTGTTACCTGGATGTTCTACTACACAAAATATTTTCAGACATGGAAACAAAGAGAAAAAAAAATCCACAAATAGTGCACTTTACAGCACTCAGGGTCCACTTTCAGATACATTACTGTCTTTATTTAATTTGTTGCCATGGATACAATCTAAACTGCATGGTCATGTGGGACTTCATCAGAAGCATGACTTTTGAATTACTCAATTGTTTGGGCACAGGAGTTCTATTAGTGTTGTCTCAGAGAATCATGCCTAAAGGCATCTAAACAAATTTAGTTAAAATGGCTAGATTGTGTTAAGAAGTCCTAAGGCAAATTAACATTCTTGTTTCATGCTAAACTCTTCATTTGCTCTAAGCGCTTACAGAAGAACAGTAATTTTTCAGGCTTTGATATATATATTTTTTGAGGTATGTGTCCTCTTTTGTCCCTCAGGAAGCTATCATATTAACTGAGCACATTTAGGGTTTTCTGGAGGCTTGTTTGTGCAGCTGGCTTTTTTGGATCTCAAAACGTGTGGTAATAGACATGCAGTCCATCACTGCTCTAGGCCATATAAATTATCCATGAGAGATGATCATGTGAGGCAAAAGTGATTAAGGTGTAATGACACGTTGGCCTTGTTATTTTAAACAATTGTCTTTCCTGGATGGGGCACTTAGTGATTAGCTTCATTTTTTACATGTTGATATAACTGATGTGACAGAGGACTCGACATGAACCACTAATGATTGCGGTGCATGATAGTGATTTTTCAATTCTGCTTTGCATTTTGGTTCAGCAGTCAGACTCATGTATTTTTTTTGGCTTTTATGCATGTACATCACGTTTACAGAAACATAGTGTGGAATGGATGTTATCAAAAAGTTCTCTCAATTAAGTTCAGAAAATCATTCTAATTCAACCCTCTTTGCATTCTTCCAAAATAAGAGAGAACCTCCTCATTGAGAAAAATCAGTAAATGCCTTATTTTCTTATGTATAAGTAAGTTTTACAGGCCTCTATGCAATTTCTAGGAGAACAGTTTGCCATTGTTGCATACAGCACCACTCTGAATGCAGTGTTTTATATGCAGCCTGATCCTGCTATTGTTAAAGGGCCAGGAAGGCTAACGTATTTCCTACAAAGGTCCCTATAACATGCAGATGAAACCAGAGGCTCTGAGCCTCTTTTCTCGGGTAATGCATGCATATTTGTACTGATCCCAAATTATCCCAATTTTGTATTTTTTCAAACTGGCGAGCAAAGATATATTAATCACTTGAAATATATTTTGAGAGCAGAAAAAAACTGGTCGGCAAAGTAAACCAATCATGACACATTTTGCTCTGAGACCACATCAGTACATTAAACTATTATTTGTTGACAGGACTGAGGTATGAGGAGAGATTGATAAACCCAGTGTGGCCTTGTATACCAAATTATATAGCGAAATAGTAATAGTGAAAGTATTTTATGTGTATGCAGTTAAAGCAATCATGTGTTTATGTATGAGCGAGAGAGAGAGAGAGAGAGAGAGAGAGAGAGAGAGAGAGAGAGAGAGAGAGAAGGCTTTTAGTCTTTTGTATAAAATAAATGTCCCAATTAGGGTAGCGGTTAGTGTTACCACCTCAAAGCTCCAGGGTCCCCTGTTCAATCCCAAGTTTGTGTTAATGTCTGTCTGAATGAATGTGTGTGTGTGTGTGTGTGCATGCATCCCGTTCATGTATTCTTGTCTAGCGCTCAGGGTTTCTGGGACAAGCTCTGAATCCATCACAGCCCTGACTAGGATAAAGCAGTTATTGAAGATAAATGAGTGAATGAAATGTCCCCATTATGATAGTAATACATGAATACTATTAGGATCATTCAGGATTAAAACTTCAAGATTATAGGGAAATTTCACAAACCATAATAACAAATAAGCAGCTTTTACAGTATATACAAATTTAAAAAAGCTCTGAAGGTTACCTTTTAGTTACTGGGCTCAAGTTTAGGGATAGATACAGCATTATTTACCATCACAATGATAATCAAACCTGTGTGTGTGTGTGTGTGTGTGTGTGTGTGCACGCGCATGTGTGTGTGTGACTCACACCCATCAAATCAGATTTTTTTCCTCTAGGTAATATTATAACATCTTGGAGCTTCTGTTCTGGATTTGTTCCTCACAGATGTCTGTAGTTGTGCTTACTATATATTCATGGTTCAGCACAAGTAATAGATGCAGAATCACGAATATCTTGAAAACAGACCCTGGCTAGAGCTGGATGAGCTGCAGACCAACCTGAAACTAAAATGGAAGACACTGTTTTTATATTTTCTAAATTATAAATTATGTTTAGAAGTAATAATTGAGCGAAAATTAAGTCTGTTTCCCCTATGGATGGAAAACATGCTTTTTTTCCTTGATATATTACAGAAACTTTAAGTGAGCAGTTTCATTATTACTGCACTTACCTGATGTTTGGATCAGCCAGACTTGTTTCAGACTGAAACCAGACACAGATGTTTTGTCACTTAGGCAACCTGTGCCCTGTAACATAATAGTCTATATATAGGGTTTGGCAATGATGTCCGTTCCAAAAAAAACAAAAAAACAACAAGAAATGCCCTGAGATTCCATTTGAATCCATCCTGTGCTGCATGACATATCACAGGAAGAGGCATCCTGCCACTAGTGAATATGGGTTTATTGTTACATCAAACTGACAGGACGTCATCGTGTTTTAAACAACATGCTCAGAAAATGTTTATCTCAGTTTTATGGCTGTGATGTGATTAAACTGTCTAGCCATAACAAATGTCATAGTGTATTAGTGCTCTGTTGCTTTTTCTGTGGTTTCCAAGTGGAGTTTGTACAGGAATGTTTTGGGATGTTCAGTCTCACACAAAATCTCTTCAGTATTCATGAGAAAGAAATGGGTAAATAGGGGCAGACAGATGGATAGAGAGAGATGTTGTGGGTGGTTCTTGAACTGACCACATGTATTTGTAGATGTCTGTGCCATAAGAGAAGAGCATTTAGAGGCTTTAATCAAATACATGAGTGTGTGTATATAAATGATTTGTAATACATCTGAAATACACTGAACTATGCAGTTGACTTCTCCTTGGGTTCTTTTACTTATCTTCATGATGTTAAGAAACATGTTCACAAGGGATTTGCAAAAGGCTTGTTGTAAAAAGCGAGTATTGCCTCATTCTTCTCTTCCTCCTCCTCTGTTGTGCTCAATGCTCCATTTGTTCAGAAGAAAAAAAAAACTGGACAGTTGCAAAATCTCCCTGGCCTTGTTCAGAAGACAGCTCTATTTTAAGTTCTTCCAAAAAGGACCTTGGTTTCAAAATAACACAACACTACAGACTCAGAAATGACATCTTTTGTTTAACATCTCCTTTTTCTGTTTTTATCCTTCATTAATGTTTATCGTTTTCAGAGCAAAGGAGCTTTTACATCTGTAGTTTTACCATGTGCTAGAAATTGGGTTTCATGTGTTTGCCATGTGCTGGGAATCATCTGTTTTACTGCTCATGCAGCGAAGCGTAGGTGGACACAGTAGAACTACTGAACTGTAAAATATATCATTGGGTTATTTTCACCTCTTGACTAAGAAATTAGCATCAAACACACATTTTAAGCTTCACAAACAAACATGAAATCTCTCATTCTTACAGAATGACATTACATTTGTCAACTCTAGTATAATAGAATGCATAAAACGGTTTAAATGTGTGTGCAAATGGCAATTGAGTAATATTTGTATATATTCTATTCTAAATGTTTTCCTTAACTATTAAATAATTATGATGCAAAAATCACAGAAATATGAATTCCCAAACCATATGTTTAAACATCGAAATCCTCTTTGTAAATCTTATATCATGCCTGCGCTCTGAGCTTTCTGGATTGTAGCACGTGGTGGAAAGTTTTCAATTGTTTCTTGGATGTTGCAGGTCAGTTCTCAGCCAGTATGTGCAGAGGGAAAGTATACATATGCGTACTTGATCATAGGTGAGACAAGAAAATCATTTAATGACTAAGGCTATCCCTCAGATTTAGAAAAAGTCCTCAGTTTATACCAGCAAACAATCTGAAGGGCAGAGATGAACCCTGTGTGCGTGAGCAGCTGAATCTGTGGGTAGGTCAGTGAGGTGTCAGATAAACAAGGCTTTAGCAGCACTAGCTGACCATGTGTTCTGTTACCACATTGAGAGGTTTTATATTTGAAAGTTTTTTTTAAGGTGGTGAAATTTGAAATGGATTTGAAAATTAATTGTTTTCTGTTAGCAGAATGGTTAGCAGCTAACAAATTGTATTCTGATCCTCATATCTTTTTCTCACTTTGGTTAACAAAGCAAGTATGCCAGTGCAAGAAATATCTTGGTTCTCCAAAGCATGAGAAGGACCATTTGTGACATCATTTGGGATCTTGTCACTTCTTTACTGGTCTGGATGGTGGCCTATTGGAGTCATGTTATGGTCCATTTGTGTTTCCATTTGCTATGTTTTGGCAGCGTGAATAACTGTCTCCTCTCATCATTACCCCTTCAGAGTGAGAGGCTGATGAATGGTTTTACTTAGCCATCAGTATGGCTACTGCATAACAGTCTAAGAGCTGAAGGGTTCCCTCTTTCTTTCCTTCCTACACACACTCTCTCATATATGTTTCTAGGAATTTCCGCTTTAGGATTCCAATTTTTACAGAACACCCCTCATGACAGTCATTGACTTTTCATCGTGAGCATGTCTGGCCTATCTTTCATGTCATCTAAAATGTTAAACACAGCTTGCGTGTGTAAGCATGTGTGTAAGTGCACTATAAAAAATTTCAAACTGGTTAAACTTAAAAAAAAAGTTCAACTGCTGCCTTAAAAACGTGGGTAAACTCAACTGGAAGATAACCTTTGTTTAAAAACAAAAAGTTAAGTTATACAAGTTATTTAATTAAAGATCATTTGTTGTTTCA
>JAOTRR010000055.1:11580514-11596472 GCA_028570945.1 Gogo arcuatus
GTGTGTGTGTGTGTGTGTGTGTGTGTGTGTGTGTGTTGTTGTTGTTGTTGTTGTTACTGTTGTTGTTACGGTGAATCTTAAAGAATCTTCTCATCATTAATTTGTGTTATTTTCAAAAGAATGTCAATTTTCATAGATTATTATAGTATTGTATATCTTTAGATATTCATATGGATATGTCAAATATCTAAAAATACTATTAAAAGCTAGAGTGAGATTTTAAAAAATTATTAGTAAGTAAGGGGACTATATTAATAAATACTGTATAATATAGTGTTCTTGAGCTGTTATGTGTCACCCTGACCTTCCTATAATAGTAATTTCCAGACTGCACCCTAACTTCAAGCACAAATGAGGTCTGACTACATGGTGACTGGCACAAGATGCAGTCAATCAGGAGAGCGTGTGAGACTGTAAACAGACCATACAGGTATGAGAGAGTGAAAGTGTAAGTGTGTGATTTCAGTGACTTTGACCATGACATGATTGTTGGTGCCAGACTGGCTGGTTTAAGTATTTCTCAACTGCTGACCTCCTGAGATTTTCACACCCAACAAAGAATGGTGAAAAAAATTAAAAAAGCCAGTGAGCAGCAGTTTTGCCATGGAAACACCTTGTTAACGAATGACATCACTGGAGAATGGCCAGACAGGAAGGCTACAGTAACTCAAATAACCACTCTTTACAACCATGGTGAGCAAAAGAAGATGGGCTACAACAGCTCAGACCACATCGGCTTCCACTCAGAGTAGAAATCTGAGGCTACACTGGGCACAGCTGGTATAAACTGTACCAGCAAAGTTCTTTCAAACTTCAACTGTCCAGTTTTGACATCTGATTGTTAATTCTTGCACTTCCTAAGACCTGCTTTTATATTCTGTATCACCACAGTAGTTTTGTTTAATAAATTTTGAACAGACTATGACAGCCAATTGTCAAGTATGCAGGTGACAGACGGATGTAAAAGCAGTAGAGAGTTTAATGAAGGCAAACTGGCAGACAATTCCAAATCATAAGGCAAAGGCAGGGTCTGTAAACAGGCAATGGTCAGGAGAGGCACAACCAGAATGTCAGAGGCAGAGACTATAGGCAGTAATCAAAATACAAACTGGGTCAATAACCAAACAATCAGCACAAACAATAAAGGCTTAGTAAAGTTAGGCACCTTTCGCAATGAGAATGTGAACTAAGAGTCCTTAAGTGCTGTGGCTGTGATCAGGAACAGGTGTAAATGATTATAACTCCAGAGCCTGAGAGTGGTGTGGTGCAGTGTGGTTGTTGTAGTCTGCGGCAACCATGTTTGAAGGCCACTGCAAACTCTGAGCAGGTGCAGACGTGACACCAATACAGATGCACAACAGCATGCGCATGAACCGTGATGCATACCATTTGTTGTGCAGCCTTGAGGAAATTTAAGATAAGACTGGAAAATTTAGGCATCCTCCCTTATATGTAGTCATTTTAATACCATAATCATGGCGAACTGGTCACTAAACTGTACAACTTGACACAAAATCACAGTACTGTGTGGTATGCTAGCTGAAAAAAAAGGCTGAGCAAAAAAACAAATAGTGCAACAAATCGTCACAACTGCACAGGACATCATTAGTACCCAATTATGAGACACTGAAAGTATCTATACTTCACCCTGTTTAAGAAGAGCATCCAGCATTACCAATTACTCCATACACCCTGGCTATCTTCCCCCATCAGGATATTCAGGTCAATAGGTGCTCACATGTCAAGGCTCAGGAACTGTTTCTTTATGAAGGCAGTTACCCTCAAGAACAGTGCACTATGAAACAGTAGCTCAAAATCAGTTACAGATATTAACGACTTGGTGCTGTAACTATAGGGCATATCAATAACTACAATATAAGCAAAAATGAATAATCGCTGTAATAACTACAGTATGTAAAATAACAATAAAATTGTGCAATTCTACATCTGTAAGAACTAAGAATCTGTGCAACAACTACGAGTTTGTGCCATAACTACATTAAGTGCAAATAAGAATTTGCACAATAACTACAGCATGTGCAGAAACTGAAAATATGCGCATAACTAAGAGTCTGTGCAATAACTAATACTATATGTGCAATGGGAGGTATGTAGGATGTAAACAATTGTCCTTTGTTGCACGTTTGAGTGTATGAAATATTAACTGCCACCTTCTACAGCATGTGAAATAACTAAAAATACTTGTGCAGAACTATGAATTCATGCAGTAACTTATATATGTGCAGTGTGTGGGGATGGGAGGATGTGTGCAATATATTTAATGTTACTTCTTTGGAGATGCAGCTGCTATTTTTTGGTGTTTTTGACAGTGACAATAAACCTTAAAAGCCTTGAAAACCTCAAAAACAATTTCATTTCCTGAAAATTATTTAAGTAATTAATATTTTATAGTGTACTTTTAATTTAACATTAATATTTTATCAACTATAGTGGCATAGTGGTTAGTACTATCGCCTCACAGCAAAATGGTTTTAGGTTTGAATCTTACAGCCAACTGGGGTCTTTCTGTGTGGAGTTTGCATGTTCTCCTCCGGGTGCTCCGGTTTCCTCCCACAATCCAAATGGCATGCAGATTAGGTCAACTGGCTACTCTAAATTGCCCATAGGTGTGAATGTGAGTGTGAATGGTTGTTTGTTTTTCTGTTAGCCCTGCGATAGATTGGTGACCCACCCAGGGTGTACCCCACCTCTCGCCTGAAGTCAGGTGGGATTGGCTCCAGCTTCCCCCGGTGACCTTGATGGATAAGCTTTGTAGATAACGGATCAATGGATTTTATCAACTACGTGAACAATAGAATGGGATTCTATTGGTTTATTGACCTTATACTATTGACATTCAATTTATTTATTTACCTTAAACCATTGGCTCATTATTAACTCTTTACAATTATAGTATTCTATGTTTCCTCAACAGAAGTAAAACAGCCTCTATGATGATCAGCAAGAAGAGCACATCAGAACACAGCCTGCCAAATTCCTGAAATCAGGAAACACCAACATTTGCAGACCATTTAGTTCAATTGAAAACCATTGCAATTTGCAACTACCTGAATCAAATAAAGATGACACAGTACCACAAACTATCTATGTATGGACTATGTGAAAATGTGAAAATAGCCTGCATATTATGTACCTAAATCTGTCTAAAATATTTTCATATAATTATTCACTAAACTTTACAATATGTACCTGTAAAGGGTTTTTTATGAATGTGTTTATAACGCATTCATAAACATTACATGAGTCTTTAAAAAGTAATGCTGGAAAATGTATAGTAGGCCTGTGGAAATACTTGTCATTAGAGGTTTTATGCATATGAATTAAATTTAAGAACGGAATAATTTAATGGGTAGCTGTTTCAAGATCCATTGTAATTCATTTGATATATGGGCTTCTTTAAAAAACAACAACTGCAGAATTAGATTTTACATTGGGCAAACTTCTCAGACAGTAGATACTATTTGGACCTGACCCCCACCCCATTCCCTTCCCCCTGCCGACACACACCAAAAATAATAACAAAAAAAACCCATATAGTATATCATAGACATACACAATAATAATAATAATAATAATAATAATAATAATAATAATAATAATAATAATAAATAAATCTGATACCAACATTCAGTGGCAGATTATTACATAAACTGTTTGAACAACATTAGAGCTTTGTTTCTTTCACCTTTTACACCACAGAAAAAAAAATGTGGTGAAGGAACAGCCACACATCTCAATTATGAGACAGTATTATGTATATCTAGATGTTTTATTGTGTAGCACTTCCTGTCACTTGTTTTCTTTAAATGTGCTATATAAATAAATGTACCTTTTTACAGATAAAATAGTCTCCTCAGAATGTTAATTGAGGCCACTTCTGTCTTTTAAGTCACATAAGTCTACATAAAAACATCAGTTCAAGAGTTCTGACCATCTTCATAAATCTTTAAGCTTTATAAAAGACTTGTGCAATGCTAATGAATGTATTAAAAAACCAATGTGGCTACCCTTCAACAAGTGTTAACCACAAGTCTTATGTAATATCTTGTATACTTTCGAAACAACTTTCATCTGCATGAGCCCAGTACTGTTATACTGTAACTTATCATGAGCTTCCCATTATCATTATCCAGTGCTGACAAGAACAACACCGGTTCCCAATTGAATCTGCTTCCTCTCAATATTTCTGCTTTATGCTGTGTCAATAATGTTATATTTGGCTTGCTTATTAGTGGTCTTGGCCCCGGTTTCTTTAATGTTGTTGGTGATGTTTAAATGTCTGGTGATAAAAGCTGAACTCTGTTACACATGATGATAGCACAAGTTCATGAAGGTAAATTCACCATTCTGATCACAATGTACACCCCTTTAAACCACTATAGGATAAGAGCATGCCTAATACTGATCCTTACATGCTTCTACTGTTGAGGCTCCTCTTGCCCAACAGAGCTGCCTGACTGCCCCTGATTCTATACATCTGGTTTGTTCCTCCCACTTCTGCATCTGGAGCTATCTACTCACTTTCTTCTGCTGTGGATGGTCCTACATGTACATCCAGTTTAAAAACAGTTTATGCCCAGGTCTCACCCTTACTTCAATGGATAATCTCACTTCTATACTGTAGACCTGTACATAATAACTGCTGCTGTATTCATAAAGACCATCCTGTGCTTATCCCAAGATTCCTTTTTGACAATATTCTCAGACTGAAAAAGGAATGAGAGTTCTGTTCAAGCTGTGCATTTAACTCATAAATCTTTGCACAATTTGAAAAAGCACAGTACCTATAGACTACAAGTGTATAGCTACTTTAGCTCACAGGATGTTTTTACAGCATCTATATCTTCCATATGTGACCATGTCACATCACAATTTCCCTTCAGTGGAACTAAGAGGCACATACCTGTTCAAGAATGATAATGCCCCTGTGCACAAAGTGACGTTCATAAAGACATGGTTTGCCAAGGTTGGTGTGGAAGAACTTGGGTGGCCTGCACAGAGCTCTGACCTCAACTCCACTGAACACGTTTGGGATGAACTGAAACACTGACTGCACATCAGGCCTCCTTGCCCAACATCAGTGCCTGACCTCACTAATGCTCTTGTGGCTGAATGGAAAATCCCCACAGCCATGTACCAAAAAGTAGCCTTCCCAGAAGAGAGGAGGTTATTATAACAGCAAAGGGGGATTACATCTGGAATAAGATGTTCAAAAAGCATACATGAGTGTTAGTCAAATGTCTGGTGTCCACAAACTTTTGCCATATTGTATAGTTTTTACCATTTTATTTAGAAAAAAAAAATCATAAAACAGTGGGATTTCTTAAGTATTCACCCCATGGCTGAGGAACCTCTATATTAGTTCTGGTGCCATTAGCTGTCACGTAGTTAGTTGAATGGAGTCCACTTGTGTGAAATTAGTGTCACATGATTACAATACAAGTACACCTGTTTGGGGTAGACCCCGAGTTTGTTAGAAAACATACAAACATCATCATGAAGGTAGAGATGTTGGAGACTCATCAAACATATGGAAAACAAGCAAAACTCAATGCCAATGGCACCAACAAGACGACTTCTACTTTTTACTAATTTATATGCCTGAAATACCCTTAAAATATACTTCAAACACGAAGGAAGCTATTACACAAAAAGCTTTTCAGACATTTGACCTGGCTGTGACCTTGACCTTGGATCAATTCCAAAGTCTAATCAGTTTATCTTCTGGTTACATTGATAATTCCGTATAGAGCCTACAAATATTTAACCACTTGTTCTTGATATACATTTTACTAAAGAGAATCTGAGACAGATGGACAGATGTATAGACACAGACAACCCAAAAACATTATGCCTCTACAACCTAGTGGAGGAGGCATAAAAGATTCTCATGTCTGAAAAGACCAAAACTGAACTTTTTGGACTTGGCACAAAGCACTAATTCTGGTAGAAACCCAACACTGCTTCACACCTCATTCAGTGAAGCATGGTGGTGGTAGCATCACCTCGTGTGTGGCTGTAGCATGGTAGCATGGCATCTTGGTTGCTTCTCTGACTAGTGCACTCTTTATTTGATCACTGATTTAATGATGCTCTGTGGGATGTTCAAAGTTTGGGATATTTTTTAAAGCAAAACCGTGACTGATATTTTCCAGAACTTTTCAAGGACTAGTTTTGATAGCTGCTTGGCCTTCTTGATGCCGTTCATTTAGGAATTTTGCGATCACAATTCTTTTTATTTGTAATTTATTTTGAAAACTACATTGATATTATCTTCCACTTCAACATTATTGGCTATTTTCTGTAGATCCATGACATTCAATCCGACTTAAGTCCATTTTAGTTCCAAGCTACAAAATGTAAAAAAGTTTACTTATGCAAGCCACTTTATAGCAAGTGTTTTAAGACAGTGAAACAGACACGGACATTGGCACTATAGTGCTTTATTGCTGTACAGGAATTTTATAAAACATAATTAAAACAAAATATGTTTCCCACAGACACGCATGTATTGGAGCAATAGTTAGATTCATATATTTTATAATGCACAAAAAGAACATGATGAAGAAAAACAGAGAACAGCGACTTCAGAAATGCAGCGACGTCCACACTGATGCAGTAATATACAATAATGATTTCAGAGAGATTGAGCAAGTACAGGAACTCAAGTTGTCCATTTCTGTCTGCAAAAGGAAGAGATTCTATCTGTCCCCTTAGCAATGTCACTCCTTAAAATCACCTTGCAACAGTGAATCATTAAAAAAGGGATGTTTTTGGTGTTGAGTAAGAGAAGGGAAGTTCACATTACATGGATAGAACACAATGTCCACAGAGCAGTCCGGAAATTTCCACAGCACCAGATGAGACGGAGAATGATATGTCTGAATGATCACAATGCAGCACACTAAACACAAAGTAACAGTGTAGTGTGCTATTCATGCTCTACGGTGTCTTATTTTTTAAACTATACTGTAGAAAAAATGGGTTCCTACTGTATAATACTGTAGTTGTTATTACAATATTTCTATAATGTGAATGACAAAGGCATTATGACAAAGGATCATTTTCGATAAACAGAAAAAATATGTCATCCACGCTAACCCTGTATAGCAGTAGCAAAGCAAAAAGTAACTCTGCTTGCAAACATCATAACGGATAATTATCTGATTATCATGATAGGTCTGTATCCAGCATCCCAAAAGCACTGCATTACAGTGTTCAAAGTGACACACCATCATCAAACAATGATGTTTGTTCAAATCATGCCTTTGGGAAACCCTGGTTTTACTTCAAATTCCAAACCCCAGGGCACAAATCGTAGGCCGCTAGTCTTTAGCTTGATCAGTATGCACAACCTGAAAATCCTATTCTAATTTGTTTGAACAAAACTTTATGGCATGAGCAGTATTCACCAGCTACAATATTTTGCAGAGAACATTGTTGTGTTTAGAAGGGGCTTACAAAATCAGGGGTCAATGCACATCAATGGGATTTAGCAGATATGTATTTCTCATTTAAATCACTCAGTAGATATAATGCCTGGATATAACTCTGGATAGTATGCACGTCACATTATTAAATAATATTCTTTGATCATAACTGTTTTCATTTACAAAGTCATTTTATAAATACATTCACAATCACCAAATGATATCCATCATATAGACACTAAGTGGCAGAAATCTTGATTAAGACTAGTCTTGTAATAAATGTAAATATCAGCGGGGGTTTTGCACTGAAAGTGCTTTTGTAGTCTAGAACTAGGAACAATCTGTGTCCAGGAAATCCACATTTTCTACATTGACTTATTAAACTATTTCTGATTTTTTCTTTCACAGGTAGTATGAAAGTGTGCTTATTTATGACATTATAATCTCAGAAAATATCCGAGTTGTTTTCTTGTAAATTTACGACTTTAATCTCAGAGTTTTTTTCTTAGAATATTACCCCCTCTCTCAGCTCCATATTTCTTTTCTTCTTTTTTTTTTAAACTTACAATGGCCCTAATGCTCCACTGTATGGATGAAATTGAGTTTAGGGATGCCTTTCAATCATATCAGTAAGAAACATATAAAATCATAATACTATGGTTAATCAAAAGGCCTGTACTAACAGGTGGCTTGATGAATCTCAAGAAAATAAGAAAAAAAAATCCAAGCAAAGCAAAAACAGCTTAACATTTAGAACACTGATTGCAGCCTTACAAAGATGAAGGGTATTCACTGATTATATAAACCATTTGAGCATCATTACAGACACAACATTGTCATGTCATTATATTTAAAAGATTCCACTTCAGAACTGTGGACCATCTAATTCTGTTCATTACAACTGCATTTATTTATACTGGACATCTCCAGTCCACGGGGAGCTTCAGACACACAACACAGAAAGCAATGTCTCAATACACATTAAACATATGTATAAATTACACATTGAATGCTCATCTTTTTGAGATGGTATTTACTTGTACTCATTAAAAATAAACAACAGCTCGAGGCCTCAAACGAGACCAGAGGTGATACAGTGAAGTTCAAGTAAATGCACAATGCCAGTTTTTGTTGTTTGCCATCATGTTCTGCTGGCAGCCAGCAGCACTGCCTATATACTTCACTGAATAAACGCAAAGTCCTATTTTCCTTGCTGAAGTACAGAATGGCAACAACAAAAACCACATCCATGTCCAATTACTTACACACTGCACTGTTTGTGCTGTAATCCCGTCAACTGCCACCACAGTGGCATGAATTCCTGTCCAAAGGTTTTTCTCAACCTTTAAACATCGGGTTTGAGGATTGTGAAATTATTATTCAAATCTACATGTACATTTGCTTTTAATGAACTAACTTATCAGTAGTTCCATTTGTCTTGTATCAGCCAGAAAATACAGAAAAGTAGTTTTTCGTGTTATATATTCTACATTTCAGTATCTTTGTTTTACTCTATGTGCTGTCCATGCTGGCACTGAGTATGCAATATTCTACTCATTCAGTTAATGCTTTATGCCTTCAGTTGTGCTTTGCATCTGCAACTGGTGCTTGTGTCAGATGACCATGCACCCTGGGATATCACTGAGAGTTTCCCTGAACCCATAAGAGTTCAACAAACCCCATTTTTAATGCCCGTGACCTCTGAAGGTGGGTTTCAGAAGCACCTGAAAGAGTGTGAGACATAGCTGCATCGCTGGACCTGAAGTAAAGACAGTTCACAAAGGAGGTCAGCACAAAGAGACTTGTCATGTAAACCAAATAACTGTCTGCAGCTCAGCCCCTTTGTGCCATGCTGTCCCTAATCTGGGTCACCAATACCACCTTTTATCAAACTGAGGCAACAGAATCACAGGAGCAGCCAGCACCAGTTTGATCTGAAGTAGCGACACTGAAATACAGTATACAAATGTAGACTACAGTGCAGAGAGATGGGTTACAGACACAATCGCAATCTCTGTGGCTCGAATAGAGCAGCATTCAAATCTGATAGTTGTAGACTTTGTAGTAGACAGAAGGGTCACTGAGACATGGCAGTAAGTCCTTTGGGTTCCATATTATTTGGTGTCTGGCCTGAGAGACAGATATGAAGTTCTCCTATGTCTCATTGAAATCATGAGTGATAAGAGAGACAGAGACAGACAGAAAGGAAAAGGAGAGAAACAAGAGCATCCTGTTTCCTTCCTCGAGGATGGATGATCAGTAGAGGTACCACTTTTTAAGGTGATGTTTTCTTGGTCGTATTACTCTTGTGCTTTATCAGTAAGGTAGGCGAGTCACATGTCAGGAGCCAGGCATTCTGCCAGTCTGTCCGACCATCACACACACTCCTCCTCTTTCTCAACAAATCCTGAAAAGTAGACCCCTGATCCCCCCACACACAGAATCGCCGGATGACCTAGGAAAGGATAAAAAAAAAGCCTTAAATAATCACAATGCCGTCCCTTATAATAGCACATCCTCACAATACTTACCTGATACGCAGTTTTGCAAATGGTGGAATGTGAATTTGATTTAAATGAACACAAAAACCAGAAAAGAAAGGACAAAAAGAAGAAAATGTATGAAAACAGTTAGGAAATATATAACCAGAACACTGTGACAAGCTAGCATAATTATTCATACTAGGTCACATGCATATTTCATGTGTGCCACCTTTTCTCTGTTAGCATCCATATTGTGTAAAAATGATCTGTTCACCCAAACTGCCCAGCTGCCAAATACCTGAGCATGAATTACCCATGGAGGTGGAACCTTGTCCTGACAGCTGTTTGATATCAATGCATATGTATGAGAAATATACAAGGCCCCGCTCTACAGCCATAAGCAAAGTCCTAATCCATCACTTAAAGGCAATCGATGTGCAGATAAATCATTAACTGCTGGGTCAAGAATTATCACATGGCTGAAGAATCGAAGGATTACCCGTTTCTTTTAGTTCCCCCTTTGAATTTTGTCCTGTTTGGAGAGGATTTACTGGCATTCAGGATAGCGCAGCAGTGCGAGCACTGAGGATTACAGCTTGACTACTACTGCAGGAACAGTTCAGAAGAAGTACAACATGGTGATGAGAAGTTGTGCTGAAAGTTTAAGATGAGGCACTAAAATATATCTGGTCTATTTCCTCATCCCATCTGAAGACATGTTTACCAGGACCAAGGACTAATCCATAAAAATAGTTTGAACAAACATTGTTGATATTACAGCAGAGAAATGGTGCATTCCAGGAATCCAGGACACCCATGGAGAGCTGGAAGAAGATGCACTTTCTCATACATACACACACACACACACACACACACACACACACACACACACACGTACACAAAACCCAGTCAAACCCATAATTTACCCCTATGTGTTGGCATATTGTCATCTCTTATCCCGCAGCCTCCTCAGAGCAGAAACAGGAAGTTTGGGCCCTGTTTACTGCACTGACTATTTAAACACAACACGATGTAGAGAAAACCACAAGGACGCACAAGATCATGTGTATCGATCAACATTAATAGGGTCATAGACAATTAACTATTTTACTATTTAACCAAAATGGTACATTTAATCCCACCTCATGAATAATCAACAAATCACTGACACCATACTGATAGAATATTCCATTTTCTGCAATTCTAATGTGATCAATATTCCCGTGTGTGTGAAGTGTCACTGCAGAGGCACAAGGTGTGGCACAGGGTGCCTTTTTAAAGCCCAGAACCCTGTCAAGCTAGTGACATGCACACTGCGTATCCTCAGAGTTGAACTGAGTATGTAAATAGCACAGCTAGGGGTGACTGGTCAGTGTGTTTACAGGAGGTTAAATATAAAATACTCCATCCTTGCAGAGGAGAACGGAGAATACTCTGATATATAACCTTGATCCGCCTTTTATGGAGATATGGAGCTGGGACTTGATGAGGTTTATCCCTAAATGTCACCATGTAGAAAGGTCAGGAGGACATATTGGCTTTATCATCATATATATTCCATGGAGATGACCAGACTACATTATCTGTAAACCTATTAAACTGATTCAAAAACACACGGCAAAGGGCACAGCAATCAAGGAGCATCATTACTACAACATTAGACAAAGGTTAGTCATATATTCAACTATTCATCCATTAGTTTTCTTAAATCTTGTATCCTGCCTGTCACTCCCTTCATCAGTCTCCAAAGCTTTATACTCACATGCATAGCAAAACATAAGAGAGTAACTTCTGAATCTTCGTTTTCCATCGCTACATAACCCAGAGTTAACCCTGTGCAACAGCTAAGCAGAAATTTGTGTATAAGAAAAGCTCTGGTGTGTTGAACTAGAAATCCTTACAGAACATGTAAAGAGTCAGTAATTAAAAAATAAGGGAATGAACATTATCATTCTTTCTTTCCTTGGTATCTTTGCTTCCCTTTATATTCCATCAGTATGTTTTAAACACCATTGGCCACTTTATTATGCTTGTTCTGAAAGGCCAATAGCCAAATTCATTCAAAATCCAAATTGTTTTTAGGGCTAACCAAGGTAGGTGTGTATGGGGTTTGGAGTCTGGTCACTCTAGGAGTGCTACTGGTAACAAGTAATTCAGTACTACCTGTTTCATGGTTGGGTGGCTGGCAAATAAACTGGCCCACCCACTAGATTGTATAATGAGGAGTGTAGCTAGACACCCAGAAGGACTAAAAACAAAACCTGACAAAGGGTGGATGAACTCCAATAGGGCCAACGCCATCTAGCCAAAACGTGTTGTGGACGCGGTAAGGGCACCCCTCACAACATAGCTTGGGCTGGCCATCCACTGCTACGGAATCTCTCCCAGCTGTCTTAGGTTCCACCTTACTGCTGGAACCGGGACAATCGTCAAGAGGGTGAGTCTGAAGCTTGTGAAACTCCTTACTCACCTTAATCGATTCACACACAAGCTGTTTCTTTTCCGAGGAGTGGGGTATCCTCATTGACTAAAGCCCTGTGGCGATGGACAAGTGGAAAAGCGGTAGGCCTGACCAGCTGGTAGCCGTAGGCACAAATCTGCATGCAGGCGGATGAGGGAAGATGGTTGCACATGAATTGTTGAATAGAGATTCAGTGAGGCAGCACCCTCTGCATCCTAACAGCGCTTCGATAGGGAAGAGCTAAGAAAAGGTGGCTCAAACAAAGCCCACTCTCACCTTCCTGACCAGTCTGCCGCAACTGATGGGTTGTCCACCTCTTGCAGTAAAAAATACCAACAGGCAAACAATGCCTGTCTAGTATTGGCCTATACAGTCACTCAAGAACTCATCAACAGCATACTCTAATCGAAATGAAACCGTCACCATCCTTCAGGATGGACAGTGAGATAGTATGGGGTTTGTCTTTCTGACACACACAGACCCACATAATTATTACTGCAGCTAATTAATGCTATGTCTACACTTAAAACTAATTCTAAGCTTAACCTCAGTAAACAGAAGGAAACATTTTGGCTCTTTTAGGGTTTTTTCTCCCTTATGGGGACCAACCAAATGCTCAAAACACAAGTTCTATACTGTCAGATATTATATTATGAGGACATTGCTCAACAAATATAATGTATGCGTGTCTGTGTGTCATTTGTGTAAGCAATAAGAATATTATTCTCATAATTCTTATTGACCACATTCTGTAATACAGAATACAGTATAGACATCAAATTATAGAGAGAGCATTAATATGATTACTTTGCAGGGAAGAGTTTGTTCCCATGGGTAAGTATCGGGTCACTTGGAAACTGACATCTGACTGTTCTCAGATGCAATTTTGATGATACGGTATTTAATGACCATGGAAACAAGCAGAGCAATAAAAGCATTCAAGACCGGCACATTTCTACAGACTCACACACTCAGAGTGAAAAAACAAAAACAAATTAGGTTTACTTTCCGTGCAGCCATAGATAAAGGTAGATTAGTAAGGTCTCTCTGCTTTCAGCTTATTTCCTCTCCTTATGTTCCTGGCAAGCCTTGAGTCTGAAAAGCATTACAAGTTCACCTGAGAGCGGAGAGTTCCTCTGTTCCTCTGTTCAGCAAGACAAACCCGGAAAGAGCCTTGCTTTCACATGACAATCCAGGCAATAGCATTGCTGGGTGACTGAGTTCACCTTACTAAGTCCAGTACAGGATAATTCTGAACCTTATGTTACCTGAACAGTGGCGGACAAAGCAGGTAAAGTGCTCACTGAAGATGGAGCGGATATACAAGATACAGGTAGGGAAGAGAATAAGGCAAGCTACTTCCCACCAGCTGTATAAGTCTTCCCTAACATATCAGGTGAGTATGTGATTCCCCTGCCAGCCACTATAGAAATACTGTCTGATGCTGTGTATGTGAGCTGGAAGATCCCTGTGACCTGGCAGCATCACTGTAACAGTGGCAGTATCAATGCAACTAACATTTATATCTTCTAGAGTTTGGTTGGGTTTCTAGCCATGGGTGACTATGGCAATGTTGGTATTTGATAAGCTGGAACTCTCTTAGCACTCATGTCTCAGCATTTAATATATAAACAACAAAAACTGCACACTATGTACATATTAATTAACTTTTCACTCTGTACTTTGGTAGGCTTGAGCTTTTGTACACTGTTCTCCACAAAGACACTATGATGCATTTGGCAGAGATGGACATTTAGTTGTGGTTATTTAAATATTGGAGGCTTAGTCAGAGCACAGATAAAGTTTCTAACGACATAAGGCGTGATTCAGCAGGGAACAAAAAGCATCTGAGCATATGGACAAATTCTATAAAGAAGCTCTGTCTCAGGGACAAATAAATAAATAAATAAAACCCAGGCAAAAAATACTGAAAGGAGGAATTGATTGAATGAAGGCCGGAGTGGGTCAGCAACGAAAGAGAGAACAGTAGCAGGAATGGAGGTACTGGAGTAAAAAACTGCAGCTCAGTTGCGTTTTTTATTCCACTGACAGAAGCACAGTCATCGCATAACTATATTGTTTTAAAAACGCAATTATTTTCTTAAAATACTTCCAAGTGATCACTTAGGATGCTTTTAAGCAAAATGTTAATTTATAATTTAACTTGAGAAATAACGATGCTTGTCAAAGAGACGCTGATGTTGACACTAGGAATTTTACAGACGTTTATAACAATCAATCAATCAATCAAATCAGTCATCTGTCACAATCTCAGCCTTTGGCCTTAAACTACATCAGACAAAAACAAAACCTTTCTGGTTTTGTCCTTCTAAGTGGCAAATGTGTGTTTTGTCCCAGTAACATGCCACTGTACAACATACCAAGTTAATGCCAATACAAATTACCTTTACACAGCCATCAACAAATAAACAAAGTTGTAAGAGCACAGAGCTGCAGTTTCCTATCAAAAAATGAAAGGTGGGAGAAGGCCAGGGCGAAGTGGAGCTAAAGGAAATGGCAGCTATTAGAGAAGACTCACCCCGTCCCTACACAGACACTATGGCTATGCCCAGGCTAGAGCGCGGCCCCTGCACCAAAGGGAGAGAAGTTGAGGTGCCCCCTCTGGAAGAGAGGAGAAAGAGAGAAAAAGACACACAGGCTTAAGAGGACAAGAGTAAATAAAGCAGTTTAGAAACACTAATTGACATAACATCTATGAAACATATGCAGTCAGCTGGGTCATTATTAATGCCATGACTTTTTGCAAATGGTGAAGTTAAACCTGGCTTTGTGCTGCATATAGTATATAGAGTGGTGAGTGAGGAAAAGTGATCATCCATTTAATAATCAAAACATCACTCAAAAAAGTCAGACAAAAACAAACCTGTTAGAGGCATTTGCAGTCAATTCTACTACTAAAAGGCCTCTGCTAAGAGGGTCATCAAGTGCATGACTTGCAAACTGTCATAACAGATGACTCCTCAGGCAGCACAAGACTCCTCAATTAGTCAGAGATGAGTGGAAACTGTGACTGTCATCAGTGTTCCCTGAAAGACTTGCCTTCTGACTGAGACAGGAACAGTGCATTACCCCATCAATAACATGCACCCCGTCAGGACAGGTTAAGCCAAATTATTATTATTATTATTATTATTATTATTATTATTATTTCTTTTTTGCAGATCAATACTGAGCGGATGTGGTATACAAATAGAGACGTGGCACAGGCTGGCTACTGAAATATGATGCATACATGTGCCAGTGCAAGGGAGAAGACGTCTGCAGTAAAAAGCCATTTCCTGCTTCCGAGTGCCATAAGGACATTAAGGGCTCGAGTGTCCTTCTGGAGTCGACCTCTGTTGAGGTTAGAGTTGAGTAATGGAGAGGGCATATCTCTGTAACCATCTGGCTTTTATCCATTCTGGCACTATGAGAAATGAACAGTCTGCTGTAGGTACAGTAACAGTTCAGAACAGACTTGTGTGCTGGATTTCATAATGCAGTATACAAAGGTATTATTATTATTATTATTATTATTATTATTATTATTATTATTATTATTA
>JAOTRR010000055.1:11705684-11717020 GCA_028570945.1 Gogo arcuatus
GCATCTTCTGCAACAGCAGAAGACCACACTGGGTTCCACTCCTGCCAGCCAAGAATAGGAATCTTAGAATCAAGAACAAGTTCCTATTAAAGTGGCCAGTGAGTGTATTTCATACTGAAACTCATCTGCAGCTTTGACTGTTTAATTCTTGCTACATTAGTACACACAGAGACAATATCGCATATCAAAGGGCATTACTTCATCACCTGTGTATTTTGACTCGAACTGATTTCTATCTCCTTTTCAACACACATAAAAAGGCACACGGCAAAAAGAAAACAATAGGCAATAATATTCAACTGACAAGCAAATGGCATTTGGTGGTGGTGATGAAGATATGCTACTTATTGTACCCTTATAGAACTCACAGTAATTAGGAAGACTCAAAAAGCCTAACCTTGTGATGACTCGAATATGATTCACAGTCTGCATTAGCAGATGCCCGTGGCCAGTTGTTCCTGCAGCTGTTGATGTAACAATGCAAGGCTTTTAGACTAATCTCTGCATAATGTCTAACTTGCTCAGTGTACCACAAGAAAATAAAGTTTTTGCTTTTTTTTTTTTTTAACATAATGGTCTTCTCAAATGATGGGTGTTACAGGGTTTCATTCTCGTAAAGTCAAAAAATGAGAGCCGTCTTAGCTCTATCTGTCCTGAGAGGATTGAAAATAACTCTTCTACTCCACCCTGCAACCTCATAGGCAGAAATAGCTGACTTGGTTAAATGAAATTTTCCTGCTCCATCGCTCAGGAAGGGCGTGTGGATGTCCAGTCCTGCTTGCTGCACACAGAATATTAGCTTTGACTAGGCTATAATCAGTGTGAAGAATGACTTAATACCCAGAGGCTAATGGCTGAGCCTGCGACTCCATGCCTTGCTGGAAATTAATTTAGCTTTTTTCACCAGCTGGGGAGTCCTTGCAGGCACACACCCACACACAAACACAATAATAATAATAAGATCTGCAGGATGGTAGACACTAGAGCTTGAACTTGGAGTGTAATACACGAAAACAGATGGGGCCCAAATGCTATATGAACAAGAAGCCAATACAAAAAAAAAAAAATCAAGAAACTGTAGGTATCACTCAGTACGCCTGACATTTATCATGTTTTATACAGACTATACACACCATCATTTTCAAGATTCAGAACACAGTGCGTTAAACCTCACCCTCTTTATCATCGTGACGTATGATGGCGTCCTGGAGGATATCGGAGAGGGAGAAGCTGATGGAGTGTTTCTTGCGCTGGCTGCCGAGAGGTTTGTGTGTACTCTGTTTCTGCAGGGTCTGCTCACGCTCGTAGTATGCACGCAGCTGATCACAACGCATCCGGCGCACCAACCTCTGCCTCTGCCCCAGAGGTAATGACTCCAGCAGGCACTGGTCTATCTCCATGTTCTGCCTGAAGGCGTTACATAGCTGGAAACAACCTGAGAGCAAGACAAACAGACAGAGATGTTTTAATTAGATGAAGTGTTTTATCGGTATATTTATCAGTAAGCAAACCAGAGCCTGAGACTAGATCAATTAAAGAAAGAAAAAAAATCTGTCTCAATCAAGCAAAATATCATTCAAACTCATTATTACAGACTATCAAACTACACTTCCTCATTAATGGCTTTTCTGAAAAGTCTTGTATCACCACTGCCTCTTAAATGCCTGTCTACATTTTTTATGGTCTCATAAAAAGACAAAATTAATTTATAATCTTGGCTATACAGTGCCTAAATAAATACACCCAGGACTTGACATGACTCAACATCATCCTGGAAAACACATCAAATCATCCCAATATAAATTTAACATCCCAAATAGAAAATCTCACCTGTAATGTTACAAGTTGTTAATGTCAAAGGCTCTATTTGGGTTAAGAATAAATGGGAGATTATACTAAAGTCACGAACAGCACTGGTTAAAAATAACCACTATTTTTGAATATCTGCTGTTTTTATAGCAATAAATCTCAGCACTGTTCCTTCTCTAATGAAGAAGGTAAGCCTACTTAAAGGCTTTCTTCAAACACTCTACTATCGTTGCTTTACGTTTCACAGCTTCCACCCACACAGTGAGTCAATGGGCTGCATTTCAAGATTTGTGATTTGCAAGAAACATGATTTGCAACACAGATGCTGTTATGCAAAGATTATATTCTCAAAACATGTAGTACTGTCACAGCTACCAGTTAATTGTTTATTAATTGTTCACTGAGCCAAGCAAGAAGTCATGCCTCAATGCCAAAATTCTTGCTTTTCAGGTAGCGTACAGTGCCACATTAGGACCTCACTCAAGCAATAACTGAAAGTCTAAACAGTGTTAAAAAGACAGAGAGGAAAAGAGGAAAATAGAAAAAGCATTTAAATCCAGACTAAAGAACTCAAAATTAAATCTATATCCGGATTTCTGTAGAGCTGCTTTGTGACAATGTGCGTTGTTCAAAGCGCTAGGTAAGTAAAACTGAATTGAAGTGAATTGAATGAGAAAGAGCGCCAGAGTATCAGGACACACGGAAAGGTAAGACATGGAGAAAGTACGGGAGAGAAGAAAGTCAGATAAAGTGTTTACTCTTCCTGCATGTTTAATCAAATCTCATTTGACAAAGCAGTTTTTCTAAGGTGTCTGTTTAATCTTTTAAGCAAAGACCCCCCACCTTCAGCACACACACACACACACACACACACACCAGCAGCATTGTGAGATTAATATCATGACTCAGCATATTCACACTGGACATGTCCTGGAAATAAAGCAAAAAGCAAAAATGACTGATTCCTAAAATATTTATACAAAAAGTGCTGACTTCAAAAATTCAGTGTTACTCATGACAAGTTGAGTGTCATGTAAAAAAAACAACCCTCCATTTCCAGTTAAAGCTACATTTTTATCTTGATTAATAATTGTAGCTAGAATCGCCTGAGATGTATCGACTGATTATGAACTCATTTGCAGCAATCAGAAGGCTGCTCAGTCGTTCCCTTTCAGCCTATACCTCTCCTACTGAGATGATTCGCTATGCCATACATTATAAACTCATTATCTCACCTAGACAGAGAGAGGAAGAGCATGTGAAAAGACTGTATGACAGCAAGATGAAGAGAAAGAGTGCAAACCTAGATGAAAATAATGAGTTGGAAAAAGTTTGTTTGACCTTGGTGGGCTAACTGAGTCATCGTAATATGTACATCCATCAGCTTTCCCGAGGCCAGGCATAAAGTTTTCTTTCTGAGCAAGTTGTCTGAACTTTCAGGTGCCACTTTCCTTCTCTATGGTTGTGTGCAGACTTGTAATTACTGCGATAATTCAGGTCACTGGAAGCCCTTCAGCCAGGCGAACCATGGTTTCAAAAGTCTGCCTTTGTAGATCAATTAGACACATCTCTCTACTCTAACTCTCTCCTTTACACACACAGCCTTTCCTCTTTTGTCTTTTGCTCTCCCTCTACCCCGATTCAGCGGCTTGCTGCCAGTATGTAAGCCTTAACACTATTGGCAACACTACTTTAAATCCACAACAAACCTTCCTACATTCATACTCCTTTCTATTCTGTTCTGTGTTTTCTTTCTTTATTCTCAGCTGAATCACCTTTAAAAAGGTAGCTGTGGAGTGAGAGATGAGCGCAATGTCGATTTGTCCTGCTGGACATGAGATGAGGTTTTTATTTCCATAACCTTACCAAAACTCCACCATGACAAAGCCTGTCAGCTGGACTCCTCTGTGAACCCACGTAATGAGTCTGGAGCAGTGGAGTGTTGTTCAATGTGCTTATAACAGACAATGTGATCTAATACGGTGTGGAGGGCACTTTATTACAGTGAGTAAATTGAGACCTTTAAGTAATCCAATTTCTCCCTTCCACGGCCATAAACCTCTTTACTGTAGTGTTCTGATATATAGCTTGTGCTTGTCTTTGAATGTGATGAACCAGGTGCTAAACTTTACAGCTCAGTTGTTTGACCTCAGTCTGGAAGTGCTGCAGTACAACGAAATTTGGTGATTTATTTTCGAAATTTGGTGAGACGTGATTTAATTGATCATTTAATACCCACATGCCAGCTTCACCGGTCAAACCTAATCTCTAACATCAATTAGTTTGAACATACAGTATACTGCCAATGTCTTTCTGACATTCTACACCTTTTTTAAATCTGGCCAATTTTTATCACTTGTCTTTAAGAGTGAGTGCACGGCATGTTATTACTCCAAAACTCCACAATCCTCATACAAATAATTGACAATGTAAAGCAATACCAAGCCCTGAGATACCACTCAGACCAAAATGTCTGTCGAGTAATAACAAATCCATCCACACTCCTCTCAAAGTGACTGCCTCCACCTGCTGGATCTGGCAGTCTTGATAAGGTCATGTGTCAAGATAAGGTCACCCCATTGTTGTACTCTTCAGATCACTGCCAGCATGATTTTCCTTCTCTGAGACAGTAAGCTGAACTGAGATGCTTATCAGCCACTAGCTGACAGAGAAAGCTTGAAGATTGATATTTCTATGGGCTTTAACCACCCTGAGAAAGACAGGCATCTACTTCCAGCCTCTCCCACCTGTTGTAGATGCCTAACAGACAATGAAGTTAACATAAGCTATGAAAAGGCCAAGCTAATTTGTTTATCTCCCTGCAGCATATGGATCTTTTGACTACTGTTTATTTAGATCAAAGCAAGAGACCTTTTCAGTTCTCTGTGCCTGGATTTATGGAGATTGTCAGGAACAGAGTTTCAAAGGAAAATTGAAAACTTCAGTAAGGTCGAACAAGCTTCATACACTAGATATAGACAATATAATGCAATATCACACCAGAATCAAATAAAGATGAAAATGAAACCGATACACCAGCTGGGTGCCTGTGATCAGTGGCTGTGTATGGAGGGTTAATACACACTCTGCACAGCTCAAATGGGCTCATTACCCAATTCCTGAGAGAAGCTGTGCACTGGGATAGGATAGGATACACTCCCAAAAAAACTAAATATGAAAATGTCTGAAGGAAAGATTCTAAAAGCAGTGAGATCTGGTGAGATTTGTGGGCAGAAGTGTGAACACGTGTGACCATCTGAGAGAGAGAGAGCTCTACAGAGGGAAGAAGCGAATAAAAATGAGTAAAAACAAAGAAAATATTCAGACATTCCATAGAGTGCTACATCACTCTCTTTCTCATTTCTGGCGAAAATGACAGTCATATTTCTCATTTTCACATTCACATAGCCATTAAGAACCTCCTTAACTTCATTTCAATGTTTTTAGCCTCTTAAACTCATGAGCTTTCACTTTGTGTCATTTACAGTTGTCTGTAAAAAACAACAACAACTGAAAGTGGCCCCATCAGTGAAAAAATGGAGATACAAGATCTGGATACTGTAAGCCAATGGTTCTCAAAGTGGGGTCTGGGGACACCCAGGGGTCCGTGAAGCATAGCCAGCACACACACAATTTTGTTACATTGATGGAAACCACAATATCACATTATCAAAAGTTATTTTATTTAGGGGCCCAAGCACCAAAGTCAACTCCAACCTAATGTGTTCTATGTGTGGAAATTTCAGGAATAGAAAGTTCTATGGTTCTAAAAAAATATCATTTAAAAAATGTAATAATTTTCATGAAATAAGTCTATACTGTTGCGGTCTGTGGAATTTATTTTACAGTTTAAAGGGTCCCTGACTACAAAAAGCTTGAGAACCTCTGCTGTAAGCAAAAAAAAAACCATTCAGACATAAAAAGCCAAGGACAATGGTAGCTGCTGCGCTTGAGACTTGTTCAAACTGGCATTTTAGGAGACATCTGCTCTGCTCTGAAGGTTTTTCATGAAGGCAAAGACACTGTTTTCACTTCCAGTTCCCAACTGCAGCCATTTGCTAGTTGATCCAACAAACAAATTTTGTTTACTTCCCACTAGCTGTTACACTACACCCAAATTGCTTAAATTACAAGAGCATTAAACAGAATACCAAGAGAAATACCAAGTACAAATGTACAAGTTTAATGAAAGTTACTTCTTCACAACACAATGGCATACCAACAAATCTGATCATAAAACGAGCATCTGCAAAATCAACTGAGTTTCCTTATCCATCAAGTTCGTCTTGGACACATCTCTACAATGAAACTCACAGCTGGTCAGAAATATCTGAACTCATTTTAACAAGCTGAAAAATGCTTCATTTACAGTTAAATCATTAAACCAATATCAATATTATCAGTAATTTTAGAAAGTATAGTAAGTGAGTAGTATAAATAACAGCAACGAAAGATAGCAAGTAACCTTAAATAATCACAACTGCACAGCAATCTCAAATGTAGGTAACGGCGTTTAGAGTCTACATACAATCATTCAGTCATCTTCAGTAACCATTTTATCCTGGTCAAGGTCACAGTGGAGTCAGAGCCTTTCTCAGGAACAGTGGGCATGAGATGGGAACACACACTGTGCACACACACACACATTCACACCTAGGGGCAATTTAGAGTATCTAAATGCATGTTTTGGGGAGGAAAACAGAAAACTCACAGACATGGACAGAACATATGAAACTCCACATATACCTCTTTCATACCAGTGATCAGGGTTGGACCTGGGTTATTTGAACAATGTTCAACCCTTCTTTTGTCAATTCAAACCAAGAAAGTCAACATTGGTTAACCCCTGGTCATGACAATTGAGACAGAACCTGGGTCACATCCCGGGAGAGATGAATAACAATTAACTCACAGGCTAGAAATGGGCAGATATCATATACACACGGATCTCACGTGCTCTTTTTCCTCTTGACTGCATTGTCTCTGCGCCTGTCGTAAGCGAGGCTTTCTCTGCGCTGGCTTTAGTTGGCACCCCATATGATGAGAACATGAAGTGTTTCGATTCAATTGTGCATCGTTTGTGCATGCAACGTAAAAAATTTGTGCTCAAACAGTTTGAGAAATTAACCGGTACATGTTTTTATGACGTGATGTCACCCAGCACCCTATTAACATGAATAACTTAAGAAATAATGAAGCATATATGTTTATTTTGCATGCACAAACAATGCACAAACAAATCGAAATACTTTTATTCACATTCACATGTGCGTGTGTCTGTGTGTGTGTGTGTGGTGTGCATGTGAAACAGTGTGATGGTGCTTGTGCACGTTTTAATTTCATAAACACAACAAGCATGCGGAGAAAGGAGCACAACGGTACAGTGCATGGAGATTAGTACCTACTAATAATAGTCATGGAGATGCACGAGAACAGGCACGTGCTTTATTTCAGCTGCAGTGTTTTCGTTTTCACCCAGAACTCATGCATGCGCTGAGTGGAGAAAAAATGGTGCATACAGGTTGTCTTGTTTAACATGCTCAAAAATAAACGAAGTTTGTAAGTTTGTAGTGTGTGTGATGTGTGCCTGCAGAACAAAGCACAGTGCGCTACCACTTGCATGAGATTCATTAGTCCTGCCCCGGCTGTTAGCCACCTGGGTGGTGCAATTCACATCGAAATTGACCCTTGTCCGAACCGAATTCCACCCACTTCGAGAGGTGAGTCGCAAAGCCGAGACAGACAACACGGGTTAACCCTTTTAGACACAAAGCAACATGGGTATAACCCAGGTTGGACACTCGGTATGAAAGGGGTAATAGACAGGAACCCGAGCTCAAGATCAAGCCAGGGACCCTGGAGCTGTGAGGAGGCAACAATACCCACGGTACCACCATGCCAACCTATAAGCAACGTGATGTGTAAATGTGAGTCAGATTGCACTTCATTCTTCATTTGAGTAATAGGTGGATTTGTGTACAAGAGGCACCATGAAGTGCTGACCTGGTTTCTGACTTTTGGTCATCATCCATATCAACATAATATTTTTAGGTTATTATACTGTATAATTTTAATAATTTTAAATTTTAACACTACACTGTACCAGATGCAGTTTTATTCATTTTGTCAGTCTGCTTTTCAGAGTCTGATTTTCAGAGTCTGATTAATTTCTTTCAGTGTTTTGTTTACATGAAATAAGAATTTGTTTATTTGTTCAGAATAAAAACTTGGCTCACTTATTATAAATAAAGCTTTAATTAAATCTGACTAGGTCTTATTGATTTAAGTTCTAAAATGAATAGCTATAAATAAAGTTTACATAAATATCAGACGCTCAGGCTGGAAAGCAGTTCAGTTTTCTATACCTGATTTAACAGATTTATATATAAAAAGTCTGCTATCCCTGTTTTTTTATTTGCCGCAACCTTGGACAATATCACCTCTAAACTTACCTTATCGTACCGTAACTGAAATGTATTTTTCCCCACTACCGCTTTATTTCCTTCCTCGGATCTTGGGTACCCTACTGACCGCTTTTTTTTTTTTTTAATTAAGCCACTATCGCAGAACGCATGCATACATTAGAGTGTGTTTAATGTAAATTAGATGTACAGTATATAAGATTAAGTGGCATGCTGTCTGCTGTGCATATTCATACACTATTCTGTGCACTCGAATCAGAGCTCATTTCTATGCAGCTTTGATGAATAAGTGCCACCATAGCATGCCATGTGTATATGCACCAGAAGCCGTATCAATAGAAAGCTCTTTTCCCTTTCAGAGGTGGCTATCACAAACAGGTTAAATGTCCCTGAGTTTTCTATATCTGTCTCTGAGACATTTTAACTTCTACAATGTTGCCTTTTCACTGTAAATCTCTATATGACGGTATCCACGGAAGCTAACACCAATGCGCTAAGCATTGTGGGAACTGAGGGGAGTCATTCACTCATTTGCTAAGCTTTCAAAACAGTGTTGTTTACTCTTTCTTTATCAAATAGAGTAAAAAAAAAAGCACATACACAGGAAGAAATACAGGCAGTCTATGATGACTGCATCTGAGAATTAAACACAAAGCTACTAAAAACTGATGAAATTAATGCCATGACATTGCCTGGGACAATGTCAAACCTCGGGAAATGAGATTTGATAACATCCTCAGCAACAAGACACACTGATTGCATGCTCCAACCAAATGTCAGGCAAAGACAAGAGAAATCTTTCTCCTTTCAGATCCATGACGTCTGCTCCCTACTCCCAGCACTAAACTAATTTATCAAACAAAAACATGTCTTGAACATGGAGGCATAGAAAGGAAATTAACACACATGCAATAACACCCACAGTTGTAAGAGCCAGAGAGTCATTAACAGAAAGGAATTAGCTCATGGCTGGGTGTCTCCCTGTACTCACTATCTCTGAGCAGCAGCTATGTAGGACAGTAGAATAGTGGAACAATGCAGACTGGCACACAACATATACTGGGATATGGCACTTCTCTGTAACTCTACCCTCACAGTGACATACCTCAAAGAATCTTTTTAAAGATGAATTTCAGAAGAACAAATAAAGCTTACTGCAAATAAGACTGGATTAATTGTTACTTGGATCAGACGCCAATCCACACCTGTAGTCCAGATCCTAAAGAAAATACCTGAGGGCACCTCCAAGTGGTCGAACTGCAACACTAGGCTTATCTACTCTGCAGAGCACGTCACACATTCAGACGCTGATTGTGCATCCTGTCTGTCCCATTTCAGTTTTCACTTTCCATCTGTAGCCAGTGTTTCCTTTCCGTGTTAACATACTCCTCACATATTTTCCTGCACCTGTTCCTTGTTTTTTGTTCAATTATTCCCCAGTTGTGTATTTCATAGCACTGTCTAGTCCAATCCAATTCATTCTAATCCAGTCCAAGTCAAACCAAACCAAACCAAGCTAAGCCAACCCATTCCAGTCCATTCCAAGCCAAGCCAAGCTATGCCATGCCAAGCCAATCTAGTCCAATCTAGTTTTGTCCAGTCCAGTCCAAGACAAGCCAAATCAGTCCTATCCAATCCTGTCCAGTCCTAGCCATGTCCATCCAGTCCATTTTTTCCCCAGCTTCTGCTAGTTTTATTCCCCAATTCCCAGCTTTCAAGGTATCATGTATTCTCCTGTTTTTGAAAATTGTCAGTTGTCAAGAAAAAAATGACACATATTGTATTCACCAGCTCATTTAATATACTGCAGGGCAAACCGCATTTGCAGCGTGGACCAGTATGATCACAGTATTCTGTTTTTGCCCATATCGCTCAGCCCAAGAACAGAGTATGACAGTATACAGTCTTTTAGCATGAGATTCTTAAATATCACCTAATTAAACAAACAGGAAGTATGCATTGCCTCTGTAAATTATTTTTTATTTTTAACAATTCCTCCTCACTCTCCTCCAGGATATAAGGTATTGATTTACACCAACATATCCTAACAGGCTGCAGTTAATAACAGATACATGGTGGAATTAGAGTGAATGAATAGACAGCTCTTTGTTTCACGTGCACACACACACACACACACACATACACACACATCAACAGATGGACCCAGGGTACACAGCCGTTCAGGCTCACATGCTGAACTGAATTCATCCTGGAAGGACTGTTATGGGAAAAGACAGCACTGGATGTTTCACAGGGCTTTAACCTCTCTCATGTCTCCTATACTACTCATCAAACCCTGTGGGGGCTTTGCAGGAGGAACAAGTCTCTCACACTAGGGTTGGTACGGTATCTGGCATGGTAGAACGGTAACGGTACTAGTTCGGTAACAATGCAATAAATATTCATACAAACTGATGAAATTAATAAACATCAAAAGTTGTATTGTTTAAACACTGCATTAAATGAGTGAAAACATTGACTTCCTGCTTCTGTCTGTCTGTGGGTGACAGGTGTAGAAAGGATTTATTAGTAGGCTAATTTAACAAATATCTGACTAAGGTTATTTCTATAGGCTCGTTATTCTTTCATTCATGAATTCATTAAGGAGTAGACTGCTAAGTAGGCTACGGCTACATCCACACTGATACGTTTTAGTTTTAAATCGAAAAGAATCTCCGTCTAGACGAGCGTTTTAGCTCCGTATCAGAAATAATCTCCGTTCACACTAACACGCCTGAAAACACACATCACATGACCATTCATGTACACTGGGCATACACATGCCAGTATAAACAGCTGATGCCATTTGTTTTCTTCCAGGGAAAAGGTGACGTGATAGGAATGTGACGAATCAGGAAAGGATACATGGGGACTGATGCGACCCAATCAGGAAGCAAACGTGGGTGTCTGCGTCATCGGGAAATATTGTGAATAAGCTGACCATGGACAAAGTTCGGTACCTGTCATTTAGACAATCTTATTTTCAATTTATTTATGTGATCATCATGTACACCTTCTATTCCTGGAATTCTTTGTACAAACTGTGCTGTACGTGAATCAAATGTTTCATCAGGTTAGTCGTATTGCCTCCTCCTGCCACACATG
>JAOTRR010000055.1:11768756-11779263 GCA_028570945.1 Gogo arcuatus
TCTCAGTTTCAACATTTGATATGTTGCCTTTGTACTATTTTCAATGAAATATAGGATTTCCATTCCATAGGGTTTTCGCATTGTTTTTTTACACAGCATCCCAACTTTTTGGAAATGTGGTTGTATAAACAGCTTATGTCTGAACATGTGAGGGCACAGTTCATGACACAGAACTATGAATAATACTAATGAACAAATAATGATTTAAAATGAAATAGCACTGCTGTCTGTGAATGTTCATGAATTTCATCGGTCAGTAAATGGATGGTTCATGGTTGTAAGTATCTAATAAGCAAATTATATAGGTATATCTACAGCAGAAAGTAAACAATTCTCTCATTGCATATGACACCAGTCTCACTGCCTTTGCTATGCTAAAGGCTCTTTCAGCTCATTTTTTGTAGGGATGTGAAAATCAAGTCGTCCAATCACTGATCACCTGGTTCACTGCTGCTGATTGAGTTTGGATCACACGCACTACCATGACTTAACTCAAGCCTAGTTTTGAAGCTGTATTTTAGGACTACCCAGAATACACCTGTATTGATGACGTAGTCTACAAAATCCTCCATCACTTCGTCTTTCTTTCGTTTTTTTTTTGTAAACAGATGTAGAACGTGTGTAAACAGGTGTGTGAACGAATTTGCCTAAACTTCATTGATGCATTATATGAAGATAAGTTTTAATAATGTCAAATCTCATTTTATCTGTTAGTTAATGCAATTGTCTACCACTTGTTATTTTCAAGTAATTTGGAGCATCACAGTTTTTGAGATTCATACAAATTGGATGTCTGGGCAGAAGATGCAGAAATCTGGCTGGAATTTGCCATTGAAACAGCTCTGTTAATCATGATTTATATTACTCATATCATGCCTTTATTATGTTTTTGTGGTAGTTTATGCTGTTTAGTATTGGCATACAATAAAATTTATAAAAGTGATGAGAGGATGATTGACGATTTTGACAAGGATCATCTATTGAATGGTGAAAATTTTGTTAAAAAAATTTGAAGTAGTATGGAAATTACGGCCATTTTTTTGGTTCGTGCTGAGTTTTAAATTAATTCTTAATTCATTAGTTTTAATTAACTAATTAATTAGTGATTGATTAATAAATTAGTTGGCATAATTTTCATGGACTTTTTACCTGGTACCTCTTTTTTATTTAATTGAGCTGTCAAAAGGTTTATAAGTTATAATATTTAGAAGGGTATTTTTCTAGGAAAGTGGTCACACTTTCTCTGATCATTTTTTCCTTTGTTTCTTATGTAGAACAGTTGACCAAAATTAGCCAGATTTTTCATCATTCAAAGTGGCATAACTTTGTTCATATTTGACACAGAAAGAAAATTTAAACAGAATTTTAAAGTTTATTTCAAGCCATTCATGAAGTTCATTTTTTTTGTCACATACCTAATTTTTGTCTTTAGCTCTAAACGCTGTTAAAACTGTTACCTGGGTACCAATGGGTGGATTATAGTGTTCTACCTGACTGTAAAAGAAGTAGTAGCCCTCCTCTTTGACCACTATGGCATCCTGATCCTCCTCAAGAGCTGAGCCTCGCTTTAGACCCGCCTGCCACGGAATGCCAGTGTGTTTCTCTAGTGCAAACTCTAAGTAAAGCCAACACAATTATGTTAAAATGTCAGACAAAATATATATAAAAAAAACAAGCAACTCTTTTTAATGTTCTAACCTTTTTATTAATAGTTAGAATAAATTGCTTTATTCTTTCAAAATAAAGAAAAGCCAAGTTTTCAAATGTCAGCTGTTTTAAACATGGAAGAACGAGCATGCTAATAACTGTGTTACCTTTCTGAAAGATCTCCCTCTTGCTGTCTGCCATCATCTGCAAGAATGGCTGAAATCCTGAACAAAGGCAGAGGATGATTTTAGGGATTTCATTCGATTCAATTCAATTAACAAGTGATATGTATGATGATTAACAAAAGAAAAACAACATAATGGTGAAGCAACAGTAAGGCGCTGCAATTGTCATCCTGGAAGAGATGACTTCCAACAGGATAAAAATGTTTAATCATAGTGATCAGTCAGAATAACTTTGTACTGATTTGCAGTGACTCTTCCCTCTTCCCCTCCATGCCAGCAAAATGCCCCAGACAGCATAACACATGTTCACATATCAATAATAAAATCAAAATGACAGTATATGTTTTCATACCCCTTCCTGGATTAGATACAAATTTTTGCTATTAATTTGAATGCTTATTTTTTGCTTTTATAACTTCCTTCAATTCTTTTGGATACACTCTAAGCAACATTTAGATCCTCTAATTTTCATTTTTATTTATTTATGCAACATATCATGTATTTATGGATTACAGTGTTTACTGTAGGTTATGGTGTTCTGGATATTGTGATACTCTTTCCTAAACTTCTTTTGACTTCACTTGTTACGACAACAAAATGCTTGAAGGCTACCTTGTCTGTCTTACATGCATACTACATACCTTATACCTATCTCTAGGTTAGGTGGGTTTTTTTTCAATTCCAGTCAAACATACTGCTTACTGATGCTGTACTGCACGTTTGCACAAGTTTCTTATGCACTTAATCTGTCACCATCTTTGTTTGCATATTTAGTCCTTTCTTCTTACATGCCAAATGTGTTAAAACCACACACCACATTTACTTGTTCACATGCAAAGTAAACAAAAGAGTGAAACAGTCAGTGCTTCCTGCAAGTGCACACTACTTATGCATTAGACTGCAGAGAGCAGACTGTAGATGGGGCAGTTTTACTGATAATTCCACATGTGACAAGTTTGCTGAAGGTCAGGATACAGAGTTAAATCAGCAGCAAAAAGAACTTGCCTGACTGTTCAGGCTCACTTCCCAGACTTCTCTTCTTTTGTCTGAACTGCTCCTGCTGCCTTCCAGAAGCATCCATCTGCATTTTAGGAGGCGCCACACTGTTACTCACCTGCAGGCTCCGAGGACAGGACAGAGGAGAAGTGACTCATATATTATACACAACCCTCATGAAGAAATGTTATCAGACTGCCGCACTACCACTCATTTGAAAAGAAGGGCTAAGGCTGTTGATAAATATAAAGCTTATCTGCTATTTTCAGATGGTGCTAGACCATTAATAAATCCTCTTTTTGTGTCACATGGCAGTAACTTTCAGAGGGGTACTACAAGGACACTCTTTGTAAGTATAGATGCTGCAGGACTCTTATTAAAAAGGGTGCTGGAGGTGGGTTATTATTTTCCCAGCTGTCCCCATAATAATTATAACACATTTTATTTAGCTAGCACTCTAGGTTTTCAATTTTACAAAGAACAATCCCTGTATTCTGAAACCTCTAGGTACTGTATGTCTCACCAGAGCTTTGTTCCTGTCGTCCTCATGTTGCTGCTGCTGAGGCTGAGGTCCTCTCACACTTTCCCCCGGTGTGTCCCTGCATCCTTCTCTCCTGCGGCTCACTTCACTCCTCAGCACTTCCACCTCTGCCTGCAGAGTCAGCACGTGGTATAGGGACAGAGCTGATAGCGAGGATGTGGTGATCGCCACCACAGTCACAACTACAGCAACCCATGAAAGCCTCTGACCCTTCACCTGAACTTGAGCAGCACCCACTGCACGCATTATCCACAAGTTCAGTGGGATTTACTTATACTGAACAAAAACAAACTTTAGAAAGGTCACCATCTCACAAAACTCAGACCTTTCTCTCTAGCCTTGGCAAGCACTAAGATCACAAAGCTTTCCTTCTCAAATACTTTGTTGCATCTCTGTTCAACAAAAGACAACCAAATGCATATCTGTACACACATTTATCTTGCTCTGAAATGCCTCAGGTTAATGGTGCAATGACTTTCCTCCAAGAAAGCAGAAAATTATGTAAACCTACCACAAACTACTCAGTTTTCAGCCCATTAATAATGACTTAGTCATTGTCGAGAGAACTCAGCACAGCAAAAAGTGCGTGAGAGTGAGACAGAGCACTGCCTTCATTTCAGACAGTTAAACAAACCCCTACCAAACTTCCTGCCAAGCTCTCTACGCCTCCTTTCATCAGATCTTATCCACCACACACTCCACAAGAGACAGTGTAAACTGTCTCACATAGATATTCCTCAACAAATGTTTAATGCTAACATAAGTGTTAACATGTAAGTGTAAATAAATTTCCCAAAAAAAGGCCAGAAGTATGCGTGCGCGTGCACACACACACACACACACACAGACAAACAAAATACAATAAAAAGTAGTAGACTTGGCATGGAATTAACCTGCAATAAGGAAGTGTACAAATTATACTGACAAAGCAAAACTAATGCCACTCACTGCTTGTAAAGCAAAAAGGAACTCATTTATTTATGGAAACAATGTGATGGAGGAACTAGACACTTGTCAACACTGTAAGAGTTTCCCAGGCATTATCAGAATCTTCCTCTTCATTTCCTTATTGTGCAAAAATATACAGTAGGTAAAATATTTGTATTAAGGAAATACACAGCATGAACAGCATGTGTGTATGACAAACTCCTTTAAGTATGGTTCATGAATCAATGATGAAGTCAGCTCCTAAAATAGTTTTTCATGTTCTACTGGTTCTTTTATTTGGTACAAACACTGGGGGATATGACAAACGTTTACTCCTAACCAACCAAACACACACCCCTCATCATTGTCATGGCACTTTGCACTTTCAAATGGCAGAAAGAAATATGTAATAACATCATCAATGTGGAACTCCTTCCATTGCACTAGGGACCTACAGTATATGAATCACTACGAATCAGTATATGATTCTGGTTATCAGCAGTCTCTCCAGACGTGTAAAATGCCCTAACCGAAAAAATTAAAACTGCTTTGTCACATTATCGGATACTAAAATCAAACTCCAGTATCACAGCTTGAAGTCTAGATTTGTGTTGAATTTATGGTAATAAAACACAGCCTTATAATAATAGCTAAACCATTAGAGACACAGCATTAAAACACACGTCATTCAGTGTCTTATTTTTTTTCACCAATAAGCCTCTCTCACTCATCACACTAACAGTGGTCTTATTCGATAAATAGCTTCAAAACCGTCAGCTACAAAACAGACATGGATTACTGCTGATCAGGCATTATTTTGGTTGGAGGTTGTAAATATACACTCATTATCAACATCTCTAAACATAACTGATAAAGCCCTTAAAAACAAATTCGACAGATTTAAAATGTGAAAAAATTTAGAAATGAATTTCACTTTGAAAATTTGTCCAAGTCAAATGCTGATTCATAATTTAGGGTGTTGCACCACAAAATGAGTCCGGTGTAGCAGACGTTCATTCTGAGACAGAATTTTGAAACAAGAATGTCTCAAAAAATGACCCACATATTTTTCCAATTTTGGATTCCTTAATCTATAACATATGTCATCAAAATATTATACTGTAAAACAACCTATAAATATGATTTTGCCAAATAACTGTGCGCTATGCATTAATTTCAATTTACACATCACAAAGTTTACAGCTGATTTTGATTTCTGTTAAGATGTCACCTTAAACATTTTCACTAATTTCTCTGGATTGGCTTCACCAAATTTAACAAATCACACCTTATTTTAAACATAATTAAGATTTAGAATATCCAATAACATTTTTTTTCATTTTTGACCAACTGAAATCATTTTGTGACGACACGCCCCATTTCACAATATTCACTTCATCACAGTCATGATGGTTATGTGACTTAAATATTTGTAAGAAACAACCTAAGCATATAAAAAGTGTCTGGGACTCTTTTTGTTTCACGTAGTCCTCCTTTAAGAACTTTTAATGCAGCGTGTAAAAACATTATTACAAGCAGCAGGTAAATCATCTTGGTACAGTCAATTGTTCTGAGCTGTTATAAATCCAATACACATTTCATAAACTTATTACACTTATGATTACTAACAACTTAGCAGGACTGAAAACATATGACATCTTAATGTTGACTCATGCACATAAAAGGCTTTTATACATTCATTTGTGTAAAAACACTTAAATTCTTCTTTTCGAAAAATATCTTTTACGTGCTACATGAGGACAGAACACCAAATCTTCCAGCCGAACGTTGGGGATTTTGTTGCTGACTTTTTGTGAGGGCACAAACATCATGTGCTCATTAGAAACTTTGTCAGAAGAGGATATAGTATACTTGTACACTTAACTAGCTAACCGGTTTACCATTCATTATTACATTATGTTAGCCACCACTTTTTAGCCAAGTCAAATTTCCAGGCAACCAAAACACAGGTGTGGGCAGCACACTGGAGCCTTAACTTGCCTTTGTCCACCTCTGTGGAGGCCAAAGACATTGAAGTACAGTACAGCAATTTCCACAGGAGGAAAACTGCAAGAATTTCTGCAACATCACCACAGTATAGGCATTTATTAAAACCAACTACAGCAGCACAAACAGACCTGTGCTCTTAGACATCTTATTTACAATGTTTGCAAAAGGGGTGTACGTGCAACACTGTCATACTCCTACATACTTTACACCTTAAAAATCTTACACTGTTTGAAGCCTCCCATCAGCCACAATGATTCACAGCCACCTTTGGATGAAGCAAGTATGCACTATGCTCTGAGCACCTGCTGCTCTAACACCAAAATGAAGGGACTCTCTCAGAAATCAGACATTTCCTGAGTCCATTTTCAGCTTCAATCACTAAGCCCATACGCAAGAACAAGGCCATTAAAAACACAACAGAATGAGGGATTTTGAAGCTATAGGTTTCTAATTTTGCATAAACAAAGAAAAACATTAAAAAAAACAAACCAAAAAAACCCACAACACAGGTTGCACCTGTAAGCAGACACACTTCTCTGCCATTGCCTAGCGTATTGTTTTTAAATATTCGCTCTTAAGATTTTGTTTCAAACGTTCATTTCACACTGCATCAAAACAGGGACAAATGAAACATGCTGACAAAAATACTGAACACTTTGCCTGACATTATTAGGCAAGTATCTTTATTATACAGTAAGATGTGCCAGTGAATGATCATTTGGTATACCTTGGATGGTAAAGTCTCTGTATAAAAAGGCCTGTACAGTCAGTACAAATGAGTGTGAAAATGAAGACTAAGAAGACAATACATTACAGAAGTGGATCATTCATGCATTCATATTTTAACTGAAAGCTTCGAAGATATTTAAAAACGCACCTTCCTCCAATCACAATCCTCACACACATCCTTATTATAATAATCACTGAAAATTAAGTGCTAGAAATGGAGTTGAGGAATTGGGGGAAAGGAGTGTAAAAATGAACATTCTATTATAGCAGATCCACTTTAGTAGTAGAGGAAGCAGTTTCTAGATGATGGTGACACTTGCCGAGCCCTGGGACGCCTCCTCTTGAGCATGGCCCTTGAGCAGCTCTTTCATAAACTGCTCAAGAGCAGCGAAGTAACCCTGGCACTGCCAGGTGTCGTTATGCGTTCCTTCAGGGAAGATGGCGAGGCGCTTAGTCCGTGCAGGCGACAGCTCGTATAGCTGCTTCATCATGACAGGCGGGATAAGCTGGTCCGACAGGCCCGAAATGAAAAGTGAGGGCATGCGGCACAGTGTCACGTACCTGTAAGACAGAAATTTGTTCTTATAACACCAAAGGGGCAGGTAGCGCATGGGGAAGAAGGAAAAGAGCGTGGACGCCATGTGCGGGATGCTCAAGAACGTGTTCTCCACCATTATAGCTGCCACGCGGTGTGGGTTGACTGAGGCCAACCTGATGGCCACGGCGCCCCCCAGAGAGCGGCCAAACAATACGATTTTAGTCTTGTCAATGTCAGATCGTGACATGACATAGTCCAGTGTGGCCTCAGCATCCTGATAGAGGCCCTCTTCACTTGGTTCACCATCACTTTTTCCATAACCTCTGTAGTCTACCAGAACCACATTAGCTTTTAGGTTAACAAGCATGAGCAGCGCGTTGGGCACACGGTGTCCGATGTTCCCTGCATTACCATGAAAATACAAAATGGTGGGCACTAGAGCAGGATTTTCACCCGTGTAGCGCAGCAAAATCAGGTTGAGCCGCACCCCATCTTTAGTGCGTATATAGACATTCTCATTTGGAATTCCAGTAGGCATGGGAACATAAAGGCGTGAGGAGGAAGGCTGGTCAGGGAAATACAGCAGCACATCCTGGAACTTGTACAGGATCCCAGCCACAGAGGCCAGGATGAGACCCAGCAACAAGATGCCTCCATAGAGGTGGAAGGTAAGGATAAGAGCCAGCAGCGAGATGCGACAAACTCCCCAAGTCCAGGAGCCCACAGTCAGCAGGCATTGCTTCAGGATTCCCCAAAACCTCCATGACTTCTCCATGACAAGCCGTCTGAAAGGAGACGCTCCAATCTGACTCTACAGGCAATCTAGGGACAAATCAGAGAGACAAAGAATAAAGAATGTGAAACTATTACAGTTAAGCAATGCATTATATCACAATGTCATGATAATGTGATAAGCATGATGTGGGGCAAATTCTCTCTCTCTCTCTCTCACACACACACACACACACACACACACAGGTAGACAGGCAGCCGCATTCATGATACTTAATTTTATTAAGTGTTATAATGCCTTGCTGGATCAATGCCATGTTTTCTACAAACTCATTAGTTCAAACCAAAGTAGACTAAACTTACAGTTCTGTCATTTGTGTTTTTATGTAATTTAACTTTTGTGAAAGTATAATAGAGTAAATAATCCAGCTCATTTGCATTAATTGCAACTGTGTTTCACCTCCACCTTCTCAACTGCTGCTGCTGTCTTATGGCCATATCAGTAAAGTGGTCTGAGGGGGAAAGAAAAAAAATCAGTCCCAATGTACGAGAAATCTAGGGACTGTTTCACTTTGTGTAATCAACAGACACAACCGTTACTGATACACTGCATGAATCTACAATCTGGGCTACAAAGAAATCAGCCCAACGTCACCTCTTCATACCATTTTGTGTATTTTTCTTAAGATTGTAGTGGCGCTGTTGTCCTCAATTCCACAAAAGCCCAAACTAATCCACTTAGGTTTTTGTTAACAGCATATAATCTGTTGGGGTGCCAAAGTGATGTCTTTTGTAATTGTTTGAAAGACAGGGGGCTTTTTATACCAGCTGCCCCTGGACAGCTATATTGTTTAATGTAGTTTTCGGTCGATGAACTGAGGTGGAAATAGGAAAATGTGACATGCGCTTTTACTTGCATAATCCATACCACTAAATTCATTTATGCACACAGTAGCTCATAGACTCAGTAGAATAAACATGAGGGGCAGACAGCAGGTTAAAATGAAGCAGCACACCTGGCTCCACCTTTCCGAGAATGTTAGCTAGCTACAGGCTGATAACCGGCACTTCTTAAACGACTGCTTAATGCTCTAGAGGTAAACACTTTATATGTACCGCTAAATACCTGTTATTTACACTCATTAACCAGTACACAAACCACTGTGTGTGTCGCGGTACCAGTAACTGTTAATTAAAGGTTGTGGCTAATGTTAGTCACATACCGGTAAGGGCAGACACGAACACAACGAATCAGTTGTATTAATACGGTTAGCAACAGAACTAACCAAAATCAGCTCGCGACATGACGTTTATTTACACACAAGTGTACTTTGACAAGCTTGATTACTGCCGTCATGCTAACGATAGCTAGATTGGCTAGTTAGCAAACCTGTTGTTAGCTACATATTTATTAGCGAAACTAGCATTGTTAAAAACAAACTGTACGGCTACATGCACATACTTACATCTGTTACACCCTTCAAAGGCACATCTTCAAACAATAAAGAAAATGGCTTCTTTCGTGTGCTAAATGCACACGTTTATCCATTCCACATAGGCTGTTACTGATTATCACACACCAGTCAGACCGCTTTTTCAGTGTGTCACACTGTAATCAGTCCGAGCGGAAATATGCGGCACCTACTAGAAACAATCCGTATAAAGATTTTAAACATTGTTTATAAGTTGATACACGTAATAATGGATTAAATTACACTTAATATACAATCTTTTTAGTTTTAATTGTCAAATGTTTGAAATGTAAGGTGTTACATGAAATGTAAATGTATCTTCTATTAACGCACAGGTTGCCAGATTCAATGTATAACGGAACATTCCTCCGGCTCCTCCAAAACAACACAATAAAACAAATATCTCTGTAGAATGTAAACCTCAAAATGTGATGTTCTCTCATGGCAAGAAAACCATGCACTGCAGACCAGCTGCATCGCTCAGACCAATGACTGTTAAAAAAAAAAAAAAAGCCACCAAAGATCTAGTGCCCCTGCTGGCTGGCTGCAGTATAATGTGTACCACAGCCCATACCCACGTGTTTCAATAACAAAATAATCTACTTGTGCATCTCAAACAATTAGAATATCGCGAAAAAGTTCAATATTTTCCATCAGTTATTTAAGAAAGTGAAAATATTCTAGACTCATTACACATAAACTAAAATGTTTCAAGCATTTTTCTATTTTA
>JAOTRR010000055.1:11976219-11989052 GCA_028570945.1 Gogo arcuatus
CACACACACACACACACACACACACACACACACACACACACACACACACAGGCTTAACCACATGAGTGAGCCAAACATGAACTGGCAATAAAATCCTCAATAAAGTCCTCATCAGAGGCATCTTGATCAATGCACAAAGCCACTCTCTTCTGACAAAATTCTTTTAGATAAAATCCCAGAAGAATGAATTCCCAGTTTATCCATGAACAGACAGTAATTGATTCATCATTTTCTGAAAAACAAACAAACAAACAAAAACAACACCGCCCAATTCTTCAAGTGTTTTCAATGTGTGCAGTGAGGAATGCTGAATAGTGGCCATATATACAACATATGAGATTGACCTGTAAAATCTGCACTTAGTGTTAGAAAAGTTAAAATTTTGTTCTGATTATGTTTCCTTTTTAATGGTTGTAGGCTAATGGTCAATTTTTCTATTTGCTTTGATAGCTCTTATTTTATAAAAGTTAAAACTTCATTTTGATTGTTTCCTTGTTAATGGTTGTAGGCTAATGGTTGTAATTTTTCTGTTTGCTTGGATAGCTATTTTCATATGTGAAAATAATAACTTTTTAATATAAAATTCATTGTCTTTACAAATCACTGCCACACATTACTGTCTTTTGTTTAATGAGAACCTAGCGCTAATAAAACAAAAACCTGAATAAACCACATTATCATACAGTCACACTCAGATTTTATTATGTGTTTAAATAAGTGATTCATTTTGTTACACCAAATAGTGGTCAAATAAAATACCAGTTGTTTATGTCAGAATATTCAGAACTTAAAATATTTTTAAAAAATTGTGGTGTCTGGGGTTAGGAGGTATAACCATACTATTGTTTCTTGTTGTTGCTGCTGTTGTTGTTGTTGTGGTGGTGGTAATAACTGATATTTACCACATGATGACATACCTTATTTATTTGCCCAACTCATACATCAAAGGCCTGACAGAAACATAATAAATGTGTCTATTTGACAGTACAGCTTTACTGTACAGGTACGGTATGTAATTATAACAGCTACCAGCCATATGAGAAAACACAGCCTTTATTTTTGTAATACTTACACAGGAAAACACAAACAACATCAAGACACGTAACAATTGACAATAGTCAAGTAATCTTCTCCCACCAAGATTACACACATTCACCCCACGCTGACAATTTTTCCTCTCTTTTTTGGTCTGCCATTAGCTTTCATCAATCCTAACCACTGTCACTGCTCACAGAACACACAGCGTCTGATCTTCTGGTTCATATTTCATTCACTCTGTGTCTGATCTGATGCTGAACATTTCAGAACATTATCTTAATATAAGATTCAAATGGATGTTGCTGTTAAATCCCCATATTTATGACAGAACATACATTAAAATAGTTGCTTCTCTCACAAGACTGAACACGTGAATTCTGAGAGGAAATTTTCCTACTCACTACTAGTATATTATTTCTCACATTCTGTATATTTGAATATTTGAAAGCACATTTAATATTTCTTTTGCAAGTCTTAGTATAAAACACAAAACAATCAATAAAATGTTACATTACCCATAATCAGTCAGCTTAACCTTGTGAAGTTAAATCACTCTTTAAAACAATTTAATCTTTCTGCTGTGCACTGAAATAATTTCAGGCATAAATGCTATAAAGTGAAAAAATGAAAAGAAACAATTGATTTTTTGTATTCCAATCATATTCTATTCTATTAGAAACACCATCAATAAAATGTAGCTTTTCCCAAAATAAATCACTATCTATCACTATCTAATAAAAGAGATTAATTTTAGTACATGTAAGAAAATGTTGTCACTGATGAGAAACACTATTACTGTATAACACTATACTGTCCCATAGATAATAGGTCAGGGACAAAAAAATAATAACGCTTCATTAACACTTGTGCTCCTACTAATAACTACAAAGAAATACTGGTTATTTACTCTGTATTATTGAAGTAGTATTATTTTCACCAAAGCAGTAATGACTAAGTTTTTCATTTTTCCTGCAGAACTACTAGCTAACTACTAACAACTAAACTGTATTTCCTTTATAAGAACTATTAAAATGGTTCTTATAAATGTTCCTCCTGATCTACTAGCTGATGTATACTGGCCTATTCCAACCCTTCACTGTCTAAAATGTAAATGTCTATATAATAATAAACAGGTCTCCACTGAGAAGGCACTGGGTCATTGTGTTGTTTTTATTTACCCAGTAAAGTTCTGCTGAAAAAAATGGACAACAAAATCCTACAAAAGGTTGTTATGTAGCAATGTTCCCTAATACCCCATAATAACAAAAGTTTCCCATTAATTGACTTTCAAAAGTGAACTCAGAGGCATTTAAGTCGAACATTGTCCTGTTAGATAATATGGTATCTGGTTTTCTGTGGCCAGTTGAGGGGCTGTAGGGACTCTATAAATGAATAAGCAAAGAGGAGATTGATTGGAAGTTTCTGGGAGCCTACCTTATCAATATTTGCTAGCTTTGCTATGTAAATCCTTATAGCCATTTAATCAGAGGACACATAGAGACCATCTTAAGGCAGCTTTATGCTGAATTATTGCACACGTTGCTAAAACAAAGTCTCACTACCCAAGCCTTCAAAAAAAGTCATTTTGATGAATCACCATTTCATAGCCTTCAGTATTTTTTAGTCATAGCTAAAAACTAGACGCATTAACAATAGCAGATTGTGAATGATAATGATGCAGCTTCAGCCTCCATTAGACAGAAATGTTTGAAATATTTGCAACATGCTGTTTTGGGGCAGACGTTGTTTGCAGTTGGGTACACTTGTACAATTTGAAATGGAATTTTACTATATTTTAGTTACCGGAGACATGCCATTGAATGTTTATTCAGTGAAGTGGTTTCCTTAAGGGCTGAAATGGAACGAAGTGCTGTCCATCTAATGACGTTCTGGGTTCAACGTGAAGTTTTATTATTACATTCAGAGTTTTCTACACCATCACAAAGACTGTAATGTGTTTCTACATATTATACCTGTATAAATCCATTCACACTTCACTGAACTACAATAAAACTTGAACATGTAGCTACAAGCAAAGACATTACTCACCACTTGCCAATCACACACCACTGTGTTATAAATTGTAGGATGATGTAATGCTAAGCATGGGATAGTTTTTGCTGTCAAACGTCATTGGATTTAGTCGTTCCAGGTGTGACTGATTATTAATACATCTCAAAAGAATACCCTTGATAAAGCTGGAGGCAGTTTGGAATGAAATGACTGACTGAATGAAACTGCTGCCACCTTGGTCCTGGACTCTAATGATCTGACTGTGAAAAAAATCTATTCACAATTGATCTAAGCAGGAATGCTTTTACAGACCAGACTGGGGAAAACAGAGCTCTATGAATTGCAGGATTTTTGCCCTGCTATTTTTATGGGTTATAATCAGAGTGTGGAGCCTAGGAAACTTTATGGATATGCTGTTTCCACTGTTCAGTATAAAACAGCCACAAACAGCAGATGCTCATTGATTAGAAAATTGTTTTAACTGAAGGAAAATAAACAGAGCTAGAAGATGAGTGGAAAATGAAGGGTGGGATAGTATGAGCATAAACAGCACTCCTCTGGAAGACTTTGATCCATTTGACCCAACAGCATGTAGTACACTGAGCACTTCCTTTTCTACTTCTATCTGTTAGAGCCCGTGGTATAAAATACAGTGATAACTTGAATTGTGTTCTGACCATTCATCAGTACATTGTCAGATGTAGGCCTTGGAAAAACCTTATATAATTAAAATGGAGTGTTATGTATGTGGGTGAGTGAGAAACAAATTGACTAAAGGAATCTTTACATAATTGAGGACGAGCTACATTGACCCATGGTCAACATATCAGCAACTACAATCAATAACATTTAATCAATCTCATTCTGGCATGCCTTAAACAGAGTGCCTCTTCTTTTTCTTTAACCTCCCTGTTATGAGAAAGGATACAAGGAGAGCCACAACATAAGGAATCTGGGTCATTGTTTTGTTTTTTGTTTTTTTCTTTGTTTTGTGTGCACTTTGCTAAATGTGCTGTACGTGGAGGACTTGCAATAGTGAACTAAACGCACAAATATGCAACATCTGAACGAACAAACACAAAAGCAGCCATAAATCATTCTGGGGGCTTTCAAGCATCATAAAGTCAGCCTGACCCAGAAATCCACAGCACAAGGTCATTGGCAATTAGAACCACCGGCGTGGATGAACCACAACCAGTCAGTGCATGAAGAAAAACGTGAGCAATCTCAACAAAAAAAAGATGATGAAAAACAAGAAAAAAGTGGGGAAAAAAGCATAATTTTATGAATTATCCTAGGCAAAATGTTAGTGGCACAGATTAAGGGGCCACTTGCAATTAAAGCTGTCCTGTGATGTTTTTATTTTCTTTTCTTTTATTGCACAACTCAATAAGTCACATATTTATCAAGAATGTATCTGTAATATTTGATCATATTTATTTCTAACCCTATACAATGTTTTTTCCATAGATCTAAATGCAGATGTCACTTTAGTCACTGTTGCTATTAAGCCATTTTTGTTACTGAAACTCCTGCCCTCTGAGCCCCAATAATGAATAATGAAGTCACTTAGATCATTTTCTCCTGCTATCTTCATGCAAAATCAAGGTCTTCTGGGCCTGCTCAGCATTTCTATACTTGCCAAAGAGCATGGCAGTTTGGTAATTGCTTAATATACCATGCAGTGCACCTGTCTAGAAGCATCTGCATTCTTCATATTTCTCAGTTATTCAGGTTTTTCCTTTCATTTGTTATCTGGCTGTATATTTGTTTTAATTCAAAATCAATCATTTATCCCACTGACTGCTTAAAAACACAGAATGTCTCAGCAACACAATTGTAAGCAGGCCCTTAAAAACAGCACAAAGTTACTATAGGTATATTAAAATACATGTAACAATAATTACTGTAGGTATATTAAAATACATATAATGATAATGATACTATACATATCCAATAGTATAGGCAATCACAAATTACAAAACAACAATATGTGATAAATTAGCATGCTGACATTACTGTTAATACAACAGAATTAACTTCACATAGCAGCACATCATCAATCACTGCAAAGTCAAACCTAGGTCTATTCCTCTTGACATTTCCGGATAATCCTCCATCAGTCCAAGCCAACGACCATCCACTGAACCTTCTCCATCCTTGTCTTCTTCCATTTTAGGTAGCAACGTAAGAGCAAGCCACCTCTCTCTTTTGTTGGAAATCAACATGGTCCCATGGTGCTGATGGTGGTGTAGTTAAACTTAGACACAGTTGCCCCAGTGGCAGTGACATCATCATCTCCCTCACTGAAGCTCCGTGGGCGGCATGATCGGCAGCAGCAGGAGAAAGTGGTTATCAGAGCCTTGCGGAAGCGCTTGTTCATGAAGCAGTAGATGATGGGATTAACGCAGGCTGAAGTGTAGGACAGGAGATGAATGAAGGAGATTGGGGCTCCAGAGAGAGCCCTGTGGGCAGAAGGCGGATGGAAGGCCTTCCAGGTATTAACAGAATACAGGGGCATCCAGCAGATGAAGAACATGGTCACAATGACAATCAGCATGCGGATCACGCGCTTTTTGGCCATGAGCTTGGTCTCAGAGGTGTTGCTGCGAGGACGGTCCACCTTGGCAGAGGCAGCCAGGGTGAGGGTAGACATTTCTATGGAGTTATGTCGCTTCAATACCTGAATGTAGCAGCCATCGCCATGATCAATGCCAGATGAGATGGTTGCAGTTGCACCATTCTTCGTTCCTGGGGAAGGTATTAAACAATACTTTTGAAAGACATAACCAAACTACAAATGCATCAACAGTGAAACTACTACATATTATGTGATATAGAAAAACTAAAGGTCATCTTCAAGTCAAGCTCTCTTTTCCTGTACCAGGAAGCAAATTGAAAGCTTGCACAGCTAGAAATGTTGTGCTTTTACTCACTTAAATAACAGATTCACAAAGTTCTCAATTCCCACTAATAATATTTTTTACATCTAAATGTCCCATCCATACTCAGGAAGTGCTACCAACAAATATGTCATGAAAAATTACATTCAGGGAATCCACTTAATTGCCAGCTGGGCACTAATAAGTAAGCCAGTGACTCAGGCTATGGCTGAATCATTTTAGAAGATGGACTAAATGAGTCAGAAGGAAATGGAGGTTAATTTATAACCTTCAACAAACTCAAGAGATTTAACAAATTTATTACAGGAAACAACCTAGGCAAAACAGCAGCTGCTAATGATGCGGCAGTTCAAACATATGAATGGAGAGAGGTTATGAAAATCTGTTAAATTATGTTTCTACTGTGATACATTCAATTTTATACAATACTTTGTAAACATGTGCTGATTCCCATATGTACAACTGAGTCCATCTGCACAGTATATTAGGCATTATGTAATGAAGGACTAAATAGTGTTTGAAATGATTTCCAAAGATTATATGCTATTAACTAGTGTTAAAAATCAGACACATTTGATAGTGGAACAGGAGGAACAAGGTCTCACCACTATGGCCTTTCTTCTGCTCCAGCTCAAATTGCATTCCGCAATACAGCTCCCGGGAGATAAGCCCATAAGCAATGACCATCACAACTCCAGGTATGACAAAAAGAATCAACAGCAACAGGATGCACCTGGAAGACGAAAGAATACAAGGAACCATTACTGTTGAACTTCCACTAACAATTAAATACGAAATGGGTCTCCAATTGCATTTAATTCTCTTGTGAAACTTAAATACAACCAAAAATCCAGAAAATTTAGGTGATAATTAAAAGGCTTTCCTCTTACACACCAATCTGGGTTTGGGTTACATTCTGAAATTCAATTTAAGGCCACACTGCCTAGACATATATAATAATGCCTCAGAGACAATAAATACTCAAGTATCTCAGCACCTTTCAGAATGTCATTGAACTATAGGATGAAAAAACATATGAATTATGTTTTGTATCTTTTGCATTCATCTGTATCTTCTGAAAATGAACAAACAATGGGATACAAATATTTACATATCTGAAAACACTTTCTCTTCTGGGGAGAAAGAGGTAATAGTAATACATGAAAAATACAATTCTACAAGGGGTTGAAAGATTGTTTTGTTCACAGTCCTGGACACTGTATTCATATAGAGTATATGGCAATATGTCAGATCATGGAATATTTTTAGAGAAAAATCTCTCTCTGCTGAAAGGCTAATGCGCTATCATCTTCTACCAAGAATGGTCCAATTCATTTTCAGTCCAGAGGCCCACATATAAAACTCACAGAACACTAAAACATTGGGATCCTGCCCTAAACTCATTGAGAACATATGAAGCAAGCTGAAGTATGAAATATGGAAATACATTGCATGGCCTAAGATCCATTCGCATGATTCTTTCACTTTCCTAGATATGTACAAGGAATACTTATCAAAGTGTACACTTTATATACCATTTATCCTTTTAATACGCTCATAAATGGTATATTAAGCCAAACATAGATAGATAGATAGATAGATAGATAGATAGATAGATAGATAGATAGATAGATAGTCATTTTTTTATTTCTTACTAGTGCAAATAACCTGGAAAATATGTAGAATGTTGACTTTGAACTGCTAGAGACTAATCTTGACTAATATTTTCTAATCTTGCCTAATGCTCCTTTAAAGATAAAAAATAGAACATATTTCAAATACGAGTTGTCTGGAAAGCCTGATTTTATTGCCTTTCTCCCTTCCATGTGATATATAATTTACTCTTAATGATTCCATTCTAAATTCAGACTTTGTTGCAAAATTCATGGTCAACCCTAATCATTCTTTAATCCTATCAAATGTACTGTATGTAATTTGTTTTACTGAAATGCCAACCATTGAAATTACTCACCAAGCCTGCTTCACCTGGTCCTTGGGCCAATCATGGCGGCACATATGTGCAGTGATGTTGTTGGGTTTGGGGTAGCTAACAAGTGAGGAGAAGATTGGGTATGGGGTCATGATGAGGAAAGACAGAGCCCAGGTCATAGCAATAACCTTGTACGCATGGGAACGAGTCTGCCAGGCCCGGGACTTCAGAGGATTACAGATAGCACTGTATCTCTCGATTGCTATGGCAACAAGACTGAAGGTGGATATGCTAACAGAAATTCCTGTGGGAGACAAACAGAGTTACAGATTTACAAACAAAGGCTAAATAAAACTAATTAAATCAAGACTGCCATTTAATTGAGCATCGTATTAGCATTTAGCATTTTTTTAGAATGTAATAGACAAATTAGCTTTAGGAATTGAAAGAGACATTATGACAGGCATTTCATATGTAGTGCTATCAGTATTTTACAATTCTTTTAAAATGCTCCAATGTACTGAGCATTTCCCCTCAAGGCTTTGACTCTGATCTATCTTTTTCACCAGACCACATTAATCTATGTTTTATCTATGTTGTGTCTGTCACAGTGTGTAGGTCATGTTGCTGTATACATCTCTGAGCATACAAAGGCACACACTGGAAAGAAACCATCTTGATTTAATCCCTTATTCATTGTTTTTATTATTATCAAAGACCCTCCAGGAATGTAGTAATGGGATGAGTTTCTCCACTTAGTGGCATGCATGCTTCAAAATTAGGTTGATATGTAATCTAATAGAATTTCATTATCCTAAATACTTATATCTTGTTTTTGTTGTTGCAATGCAGTTTTATGATGTGAATGTGTGGCATTCATTTAAAAAAAAAAAATCTATAATTATCAGATGCACTGATATGCACACACCCACATAACCAATATGTACAGATATTTCTTCATGGTTGCTTTTTCACTGCCAAAAATCTCAGTGTTACAGATTGCAACTGTAACTGTGATTAGATGGACCATCTTCTCACTGCTTATGAATCACAATAAATTTGGTTGTGTTTGAATCAGTGAATTATTGGCTAGAATAAGTTGAATGTCTACCCATGAGATAGGCCACAATCTTGCACATGGCAGCTCCAAAGATGAAGTCCTCCAGCAGATTTGGGATGAACGTGAAGGGCATGCAAAACACAGCCATCATCAGGTCACTGACAGCCAGAGAGAGGAGGAAGGAGTTGGTGACTGTCCGCATTCGTTTATTCACCACCAAAACCACAATGATGAGCAGGTTGCCAAAGATGCTGAGCAGGAATATCAGAGAGTAGAGCAGTATCCGCACGGAATCCATTTCTGAAATAGATGAGATGGCAATAATAAGTGGGCGAGTTGGTTGGGTAACAAAAAAAAAAAAAAAAAACTAAAGTAACAAAAAAAGTTCCTTTGTATACCAGCAAATGCCCTATTCTTAAAGTTAATTAATGTTGTTTTCCCATTATGAAAGTCCTGCATGCAAGACTTTCTACTTCCTGCAGATCATTTCAAAATCAATAAATGCAGGTTAAAGCCAGAAGCTCTCAGCTTCCAGACACAGTGTTCTGTCGAGAAATAGCCTGATGCTATCATATAAACACTATCAAACCATTTCCTTGTGCCATATAGCATAGTAGCACTTACACAATTTGAAATTGAGTCATGATATCCTTGAGTCATTGAAAGCCTTTACTCAATATTTACAAATAAATAAACTTTTTGTTTGACAGGCCAGTGATTTTGACACAGAACATCACCTAATACAAGAGAAAATTGTTATCCTGCAATGGAAATAAAATACTTCAGTGGAGAAGTATCGAAGGACATGCTGTGGTTTAAGTATTGTATTTTCATCAGTATTTCTATTTTTTTTATATCATTAGTATGTATGTATGCATGTACTTCAGAACTCCCATGTAATGTTATAGTTTGTATCTTTTGTATATGTAGATAGTAAAACAAAATCTGAAAAATGAAAATGATTTTTGATGTTAATAAATATCAAAAATTAATTTTTATTTGCATTTCACATTGCTTTTGTAATGTTAAATGGTGTGAATATTAATTAACTTAAATAACTTGCTTAATATATGGTGTAATCTGAAGATGTAATGTTATTGTCAATTTTATATTGCTTTTCAGGATTTTTTTTTCTCTATATATGAAGTACTGCTTAATTAGAGCTTATGCATCATAGCGAGTGGCATAATCATTCATTCCCCCTCCAGTTGTTAAATCCCAGTGTAATTAGCTTTGAAGTATGAGGAACTGCAGCCACTAATTAATAGCTGTGGGAGGAGCTAGGACTCTAAACTACAACTAAGGCAAGATACCAAAAGACAAGATACTAAAAATTAGGTTTTAGCAGTGAAAACTAAAAATAAATATTTTAAAAGGAATAAATACAAAAACTGTATTTAGTGAAACAATGAAATAAGATTCATATAAGATAATAACCACTTAAAATATTGCAATGTAAATACATTTATAGCCATTGATTGCTGGTTGATGAATTAGATGAAATGGCTAAGATCTAATACTTATCAGTAGGTTGACAATGAAACTATTAAGGTTGAGCAATTCATTACATTACAAGGTGGCGATGACATAATGAGAATTATGACAAGAAAAGTGCAACCCTTTCGTTCAAACTGAAAAACACTAACTTTGCAATTATTATTATTATTATTATTATTATTATTATTATTATTATTATTATTATTACTGAAGCTTTTGTGTAACTTGTACTTTTTTTGGAAAATGTGTGCCTAGTACATCTACTTTCAGTTTCTTATGCTTTTTGGAGAAATTGTGGGTTAGTGGGTTAGTGGGTTAGGGGCAACCTTGTTTACAGCAATATTTCTTACAGACATATAACTGCAAAAGGCTGTGTTAATCTGTCTAAATGGGGAGGATTATGGGATATGTGTGACTGTGTCCTGAGAATTATTCACTGAGTTATTGCAATCAATCCAGGACACCCTAAACTGGAATACATGGATGCACTGGCTTTAAAATGAATCATGAGTCTGTGGCTATTGCCTGGTTTCACCTCCCCTTGGCTGCACTTTTTGAGAAACTGGTATGCATATGTATCATATGCAAGGATCTCGGGTGAAAAAGACATCATTTTAATGCATTTCCATAATTCACTTATATAATGTTTTTGGGCCTGAGGAAGTATTGTAAAATTGAACCCAGCTGTGATGCATGTTTAAATGTGCTTTTACTCAAAGTCTGAAGATCCAAGTCTGTCACTAGCAAACAGGATGATTGCAAGGTATAATGTCTTGAAAGCCATATGAATTACCAATAGACAGTTAAATTGATTAAGAACAACCAAATATCTAGGGGTTTCAGTATTTTTGTCCTTAAGTCGGTGTACCCTTATTTAGAAACCTGTACCTAGAACAAAGACCATTTTCTCTGTTACTTTGCTTTGAGATCTTATTCCAGATCCCTGTGTTGAGTGCTTGTTTATTTTTATTTATGTCCCTTTGCTGTTTGTCTTCTGTCAGAGACACAAGAGAAGCCTTTGATATTGTGAAGTAGTCTGTAGCATATTATCAGATACTATTGCCCTGGTAAAAAAGAAAGATGAGAGAAATAAAAAGTTATTAAAGTGTGCAGGCTACATCACAGGCAAAGTACTGTTCTAGAAACTTTCCATTTGCCATTTTTCCATTGTGGATCACTAAGTAACTATAATTAAATAACTGATTATGTTATTGATATAACTAATTGACAAAATTCATTCAACATAATTACTTATGGATGTACATTTAATGGTTTCTTGCGGAATTAGTAGTGGAGGCTGAAGGCTGGAAAACCTCCTGAAATTATATGAAAACATATAATTGAAATATATCTCTTTCTGCTCAGATTCAGATTTCTGCCCATAACTTTCATCCCTGAACCCTATTTATGTGGAGAGGTTTTCGGTCCTGATAGATGCATGTGGGAATTTCAAACAAGTTATGTAATAAAGTCACAGATGTAAGGAAAGAAAGAGATAGACAACATATGCTCCCTCTTAATGAAATATAGTGCCATTTCAATCAAAGTCAGTGAGAGGTGTTGTTCAGGTCTTTTACTCGGGAGGCTTCCTGAATATATTAGCTTTGCAATCTTGGGATCGCTGAGGATTATTTGTTTTGTAAACACAATACAGAAAACCTCTATTGCCATTCTCAGTTAATACCAGTAATATGGACAGTAATTTATAATTTACAAACACTCACATATTTACCATCTGCTTTCTCTCCTCTGTATTTTATAGTTTTTTTTTTTAGTTTATACTCTGTGATCTCGTCAACTCAAAACAACAGGCCAAAACAGAACTTTAACACAATTTGTAAAGAGTAGATAACAAAGTACAAAAACTTTGCATATATATTACATTTTGTTCTGTAAGAAAAATAATAATAAATCCGCAAAGACCAAGTTTCATTATTTATACCCTGGAGACCAGTATTCAGTAATTTATTAACATTTAAAATCATGCTGTACTTTAATTTATTAGTATTATTTATGGTTTATTAATACTAAAGTGCATGGCTCATTATGTCCAACTAACTCAGGAAATAATGTTAGTTAAGGGAACTTTCATGTAAAGTGTTACCCCACTGATTGACATCAGTGGCAAGAATAATTATGGTACGTGTTATGTTGTGGTAAATTCTGAGGTAATTAAACTGAGTTGATAACACATTTGCAGTATATTTTCTTTCTTGCTTGAGTTTGTAAAACAGTAAGTATGTGAATATTCAGTCTTGAATGAAAGTGGTTTTGTTTACACATGTAAGAATTCATATGCTTATTCACATAATGCCTGACTTGCATGAACTCCCAAATGTTTTAACTGCCATTTGTGGATGTAACTCCATATTGTAGTGCTTGACAAAGGTTT
>JAOTRR010000055.1:12006101-12021071 GCA_028570945.1 Gogo arcuatus
CCCAAATACAAATTATCTTCCAGTTTAAATTCAATTCACTCACATGGCCCTTTTTATTTACTTCTATGCTGAAAGACAATAGATTGAAATGTGAAAGACAGATTCAAAGTGGAATTCTGCGTTTTGGAGCATTTTAAGTTTTTGTGTTTAATTATTTTTTCCAGGGTGGTGTCTCTCCTTTACTTTATTGGGAGGAAATGAGGAGTTCCCAGCCACAGCCGATTAATCCTGAACCTGAACGTGATGTCACCCCAGTCCCAGCCCTGCCTGATGCTGTGGAGGAACTATATAAACCCAAATTGTGCCGCATGGAAAAGACTGCTGCTGGGTATGGCTTCCACCTCAATGGTATCCAAGGAGAGTATGGACAATATATCAAAGAGGTAGGAAAAACCTGAGAAACACATCTGAACTTAGATTACTCATGACTAAGATCAGCAAGTATCTCATATACATATCTGCTTTGGAGAGTTCTCAATATTTATGCACAATATTACACATCGACAGGTGGTGAAAGGTGGAGCAGCAGACAGAGCCGGGCTAGAGGATGATGATATTGTGGTGGAGGTCAATGGGGTGAACATAGAGCAAAGCACGCATGAGGAGGCTGTGAATCTGATCCGCAGCAGTGGTGACACACTGGTCCTCCTTGTAGCAGGGAGAGTTGCCTATGATCACCTGAAAGCTAAGGGAGTTGCAATTACCCCCAAACTGCTGGATACAGAGAAACCACCACTTCAGCCTCGTGAAAGGGTGAGCACTATTTAACTTCTGAAGCCATAATCCCAATCCATTACTATTTACTAACACAACAAAAGTGTGTTATGCTCTGATTTGACTGTGATCTCTGGTTCTCTATTTTAGACACCCTCTGTTTCATCTACATCCTCATCAGAATATGACGATGTGAGGCTTTGAGGAAGACATTTTCCAGTTGCTGGGTTATATTTATGTGGTGGCACATCAAGTTGCACAAATAAATTAAAAGCTTTAAATATAAGTAGCCCATAATTGCACTACTGAAAAGACAATCTTTTAAATGGAAAGTGGTCATGTACTCTGTCCATTCAGATTACAGGAGTTTACCAATCTACAGTTAACGCTGGCAAGTAAAAAGAAGCAGAAACAGTAATACCAAGTACCGCATCAGATTTTCCGTGTATTTTTTTTTTATACGTGTGATATGAGGCAGACAACACAGATCTCACATGTGACACAAACTGCCTTAAATCATACCATCATCACATAGGTGCTGATTGTGTAAGATGTTCTGATGCCTTTCATACGCAAACCTATGCTCTTTGCACCATAATGCTTTTGGTAATGCCAAGTGCTCTGTAACCCTTTTTCACTCATTTATCTATACTTCAATGCACTCAAAAACACTCACAGAGTTAATAATTACAGCCTAGATATTCAGCATTGAGCCACTCACTCTGCATAGGATGCTGTATTAAGTAATAAAAAAAAATACTCACTAGTAAATAAAAATTTGCATAATCACACTGTGCCATTCTGGATTCTGTAGTTATGTTCTGAAAACATGATGTTCATTTATTGTACATAAATTTTCACATGGACAAATCCATTTTGCAAGTTTTTTGTTCATATGATGATACACAGAAAGTTGATATACTGAGTTATCATTTTATTTATAACACAAGAACAGTGTAAAAACCCACTATGACTATGTTTTTAGCAATGCTGAGTCTGATCCAATGAATAAAGAGAATAAAGAAAATTTAAAAAACAAACAAACAAACAAACAAAAAAAAAACAAACCATCTTTTTAGAGAAAAACTTCAATTAAAATACCATCATGGACTATTAACTCTAGTATAATTTGACTAGTCAACCAAATACCCTTCACCTTTAATCCAAACCAGCACCTTCTAGGCTCTTCCTGATTCAGGAAATTCAGTCCTAGTAGAATTTAAAAAAAAAATTTTTTTTAATAATAATAATAATAATAATAATAATAATAATAATACAAAAAAAAGGTAGAAACAGAAGGAAGAAGCAGATTAACACTTCAGTCCATCTCCCTCAGATGAGGTCATTCAGTAGCATTCAGTAGGTCACAGGGTCATGTGCTTCTCGGGTGCCTGCTTGTGTGCCAGGTAAAGGAAGAGGATGCTGGACAGAGCACTAACAAGGAAGATCACATCAAACCAGCGATGGTAGAAGTTGAATTGTAGCTCTCCCAGGACCTCAGTGACGATGGTGCGGTACTCCAGGGGCATGCTCATGCGTATGAGCAACACAGAGGACACAAAATACATCCCCTATAGACAAAGACAGCAAATTAATAACACTAACTATCTTGTCACAACACAAACAACACAACAATGTGTTCTACTGATTTTATAAGTGCTTTACCATGATCTGGGCCAGGACCAGCACTATTACATTGGATGACTTGCTGCTAGAAATGGCATAGAAGAACTGGGGAAGAACAACGAGATTTAAGAAGAGGGCTATTAAGTGGTCTTTAATATATTATATAATTATAGATTTATTAGTCAGTTCAAGTAAAGGTTGTGTCTCAATCTAGCACTATTCAAAAAGCATTTCTCTCCTGCTGACTGAATTAACACTAGTATTTTTAGTATTATTAGAGATCATATACTTATTATATTTTTAATTGATAACACCAAGTCAATTGATGATGAAAATAAAAATGATACACGTTGCCCCCAAATTTACCTTAGTGAGAGTGATTAAAAGGCCTCGGATGGAGGTGACGATGATGATTCCGACCAGGATAAAAGAAATATGCTGAGACCAGAATTTTACCTGTGGAGAATCAAAATTTTGAAAACTGAGCAGCTGTTAACATTCACATGTTTCAGAAAATACGAAAAGGACAAAGTAAGACAGCTGTTCTCAGAACAGAAAGAAAACAATAATTATAAATGTGAGGCTTTATCATTGGGGAAATATAAACCTGGTGAAGAGCAAAAAGACTAAAGTAATAAAATATAAACCTGGTGAATAAGTAATAAATGGAGGCTTCATCAGCCTATAGAATGACTAATAAGTAACCAGAGAAGAGACAGATAGCTTGCTCAACTTTCTCCAATAGTTATATACTCTGTGTGTGTGTGTGTGTCTGTGTGTGTGTGTGTCTCACATCAAACTGAATTCCCAAGAAGTTGACTGTGATCTCAATCCCTCTCGTCACTGGGTCAGTCTTCCCAACACGGTCAAAGACTATGTTGATGGTGGCCTAAGGCAATCACACTGGGTTAATGTATTAAATACACATATATTCTGTTTGTATGTATTATATGTATATGTACCACTGACCACAATAAATGCTCACCATGAATATCTTCCACACACAATAGATAGAGAAGAAGTACCCCAAAAAGTTGAAGTATTTTCCTTGAAACGTCTTTGAGTATTCTATCCGCTCCTGACAATATCAAGAATTTACTTCAAGACAATCTTTCACACACATCTTTTTGCTAGAATACAATTTATAAAGAACAAGATCATACCCTCAATTACCTTAAGTCTCATGTCTAGTGGCTAAAGAACTTTACATTAAAACCTGACATATAAACACCACTGTGGACTGTATGTACTGTATTAGTACTATCATTATGGCTTTATGATGTGATTCACAGTGTACTGTATTTGAAATTACAGTTGTAACTTTCACCTTGGTAGCCTGCAGGTCCACTGTCTCCAGGAAGAGCTGCCTACTGAGCTCCTCTAGAGCATCCACCTCATGCTGGATCAGAGACAGATCTGCAGTTCTAATATCAAGGACCGTCAATCATAATTCAGACCAAAACAGAGCGTATCTGATCAGAATTCTTTAACCTACTCATAATCTTGTTTAATCTATACGAGGAATGTGACTGCAGATTAAAATGATTAGTAATGAGTATCCGAGCAAACACACTACCGTAATTTTAAACTACCCAAATACTCAAACGCAATCTTTAACCTTAAAAATCTTTAAGGTTGAAAATAATTTAAACTCGCATGCTTGCATATCATAGCAAAGGTAGATTTGCAAGCCAGACCTTGGTACAATCTGGTACCTTTTGTCACTGAACATGGCCAAGAACTACTCACTTTTACAGGAAGAAGGTATTTAACTGACATTAAAACCAACAAATTAAAGAATTTTTCCAGAGTGAGTCAGCAAACGCATGAAAGTATTATGTATACTTACAAAGAAAAGTCTTTAAAAATGTTTTTTTTTTCCCCAGATGGAAACCAGTACATTTATGCATGCATATGGTGAGATTGCAACGTTTATGATTCTGAAGCTTGTGGCCAGAAAAGTGTATAACAATCAGAAACTCTGTGGGCTGCAGGCTGAGTGTCTAAGGCTGAGACTATGGCAAAGGATACTCTCACTGCCTGAAGGAGAGGAAGTGACGCTCTTGAGCATCCCCCAGAATCCAGCCTGTTTGTTTTGGTCCTCTCCTCGCTGGTACATCTGCCTCCTCGTCATGGCAATTCTACACATAGGAAAGCATCAGCTGAAATTCTGTGTTACTGTTATTTAAGAAAACGCTCTAGATATACATTTCTGGTACACTGACACAATATCAACATCGAATCTATGGTGTGCCTCTTGCCTTCTCTCCATAACTCACCTTTTCTTTTTACTGACAATCATGTCCATAGTCTGAAGCAACCGTCTCTCCAGGGCCAGAATGTCACTGTCTGTTACATTCCTATACACATAAAAAGCTACACCTGAGTAAAACATGGTATATTAAATCAAATCTACAATCTATGCTTATAGATAAAATAAATTAAATGTATAATCTATGCTCCCAATGTTAGCTTTATGGAATATCATATCTGCACAGTTACCTCAGAAAATAAGACATGTATGTGTAGGGGCAGTTCACAGCACCAAATCCAGACAGCAGAGCCATCAGTGTGACCCCAATGACCCCGACACGGCTGATGAGCTGCTCTATAGACAGAATACCTGAGAGAGAAAGAGCACAATATTGTGAACAGAATTTTTTTAATGCTCTACCTTAAGTGAGTACACCATGCTTTCTGAAATGAAAAACTCTTGCTTCTTACCATGTTTTGGACTTAATATGGGAAAAGGGTCTCCAAGTTTCCAGAAAAAATACATGAACGTGAACCAAACGACACATGCAAACAACAACCTCTGTCTCTGCACTGTATAATACAAGACAAAAAAAAATCAATATCTATTCATGCGCAGCTAGGCAACCTCTAAACAGCAACCTTAACTCGCTTCTCCTGAATTCTTCAATCTTCGTTATTTTGTACAATTTGCCAATATTGAAAAAATACTTTTGCACAAAATTATTTTTTGCAACATTTCATGATATCAGCATTCTGTAATGATTCGCATAAAAAAATATTCAATACAGCCAAGTGTCTGACAAAATACATGTGTACTTGTAGTTATGGACCCATTCTGTAATTTGCAGCACAATCTGCGTTAAATAACCAAATATACCTCACTATTTTGTTATTGCCAATGAATAGTTTCAGCAGTTTATAGTTTTGTATTAGACAAGACTCAAGGTATACTGTATACAATTTGATAAAATTACACACAACCATGTTAAGTAAGAACAAATGAAACTCTTTGCATTTTTTAAAACATAGGATCCACTTACACAAACGTATGTTACTGACCACAAAGTAGCCAATGTAGAAAGGCACTACAAAGATTAAAACCAGCAGTATAACATACAAGTTCAGCTTCCAGTGAAAATATCTGGACCTGTAAAAAAAATAGATTTGCATCTTAATTGAACATTTACAGTGAATATAATGTAAGGTTTTCACTCACAGTTGAGCCACTTACGTGCTACTTAATGCTCCGAGGATTTCAAAGATTATGAGTTCAAACATTGTGCAAGAGAATGCAAATGTGACCGAGAAAACCACTTGTACCACATACTGTCGCACCTAGGAAAGACACAATGACCTTTTCATGTAATAAATATTAGACGACTAGATGCCAACTTTAATAGCAAGCTACTGGTAAAATGAAATGTGAAATTTGCTTTAACATGCAAGAAAGCCAGTAGGACCTAACTATAAGCACAGAAATAACAGAGTATGGTTTGTTTATAATTTGATTTTAAACTTGTCTTTGAAGTTAGGCATAATTTGCCCATGTTAGTGTTTATAATGCTTGTTTTTGGACTTGCCAAACTGTGAATGAGTACATGAAACGACAGTTCTTAGTGTTGGTTTCATTACCATGCCAAGAGCTATATGATTTCTTTGGGAATTTAATGGAGAAAGTGTCTCCTTGCAGACAAAACCACTGACCAGGAATCATTCAGCATTAAACACTAGATCACCAGCTAGTTCTGATAACACTGATGCCATAAATCTATACATCACTTTATAATATATAAGGTGTATACTGTATATAGTATATGCTTCATGTTGCTGTGCATCAGTACCTCATAATCTTTAAATAACTGCCGCATAAAAAACAACCAACCAAATCCGAAAAACAGCACCTGCAAAGAGAAAAGAGTGAGCTAATATACACCATTTTGTAGAAATAACATTTATTAGTTAGTTGTACAAAATAACGTGAGCACTAACCTGGGAAGTGAACATAATTACCGAATCTACAAAGAAAGACATGTTGACATATATTTCCCGTTTTCAACAACTTCGTATAATATATATATAATGTCCTATCTCTTTACGAATGCCACATCATCCGTGAAACCGAAAAAATATCATTATAAATTGTTGGTATCATTTTGGTATGTATTACGCCTTCATCTCATACCGAATACACATTTTTCCGGCGCAAATTGATGACATCATGAACCGCTTGCCGTCGAAAAGCCTGAATATTTCATGGCTGTGTGCCTCCGCCGCTAGAACGCGCTCTCTCATCACTCTACAGCTCCAGCCAAATATATAGGGGAGAGCGGGCTCGGTTGTGATATTGGTCTGTTGTTTTTTCGAGTAATATATACCAAAGTGCAAGTTTCTGACGCATAATAAGTACATTTGTCTGTTAACTATTCATAATAAACAAATACAATTTTCATGTTAATGTAATGACGATATTACATTAACAACCAAATCAAATGTTAGAGATTTGCCTAACATGCTGATCCTGCTCTTTTCTTCCATAGAACAACCTTATATCCATTTTTTGTGTCAAAAAGTGTTAAAAGAAATTTATAAAATACAAATGTATTCAGAGCTCATATTGTGCACAAATATATATGATAATATGTGATAACACCCAAACACATAGTGCCTCCATGTGCCTTTATGCCTTCAAGTCCCAAATTGCACACGTGTGCAAATCCAAAAAAAGATGCCAGGAAGAGAGGGCGAACCAGTGGTAGGATTTCCCAACAGTATGAGGAGAAGAGGAGGAAGCAGGGGCCCATGGCTCCCATCCCTGACCAGGATGTTTGCTTGAATAATACAAAATCATCATTTCATTGTTTTGCATCTTGTTCAATAACTAACCAGAAAAGCAATGCTAATGGGTAACATTACACATAACATTACATACAATTTAATGATGAAACCATGACACACCACACCGAAACACAATAGGCGTCTTCGGCTCATTTTCTTTCAAAACGTGGCTCGTTTTCTTTTTTGAAAAGTACACACTGAAATCATTCCTGAAAGTCACTGTCCAATCACAGCTCTCTATCAAATGGGGGGCGTGGTTGAGGAAAACAGCCTGAGATAGTTGATCAAGATCTAATCGAATAGCCGACAGGACAGGCATTGTCATACTGTGCTAACCAGACGAACACTGAACACTGACATGGCTGAGGCACATGGTAATAATGCAAAAATGATGCAAAACAATGAAATGATGATTTTGATTTTCTCTGAGGCAAGTTCTCTTCATGTCACATAATGAAAAACAATGACTGATATGCATTGCATTTCCACAAGCCACGGTTTCTGCATGCTTCCCACTGTTAAACATTACATCATGGGGATTATTTTCCACTCATCTCAAAGTTGCATTGGCATTTCAAATTAAAATTAAGGTAATAGAACTTCATAACTTACAAATAGGGTGTAAAATAATATACAAGAGGTTGGACAGTAAGCACTGTTGGATCAGGAGGAAATGGAAGCTGCATCACACCATCCAAGCACTGCCTAGACCTAGGGGCAATTTCACAAAACCAATCCAATTAACTGCAGAGGTAATATATCTTATGATGTTTAAGGATGTTGTATTTATGCCACCAGCTTTACGTAACTGAAAGTTTTTTTCTGTTTTGAAGTTATTTTTAAGCCGTTGTTCCTGTACTAGTATGTGTTGATTTAGAAAATTACAGTTTAGAAAATGTACAGCTTCAGTGGCTGGTAACAAGAGCAGTGTACCATTACAGGCAAAAATATGTATTCATTTTTTAAACACTATAATTACTTGTATATATGGTATTGTATTTAATTTATGAGGAACTTCTAAACCTCTCCATTTCCAACCCTTTTTTGTATATGCATGCTCACTACTAAGCCTTATTAGCTAGTGCTTTGAGGCAAATGTTGTACATTTGTAAAACTAAACATGCTCTCTCATATTAAACAGTGTACTTACTTTTAACAGCTTCTTTATATGAAGCCAGGGCTTGTCTAAAACTGCTCTGTCAGTATAATAAACTGACTTATGTTGTGTTAGAGGCACTGCGCTTGTATTAGAGTAATTATATACATGGTACTTTACTTGCTACTGAAGGGTGTAGTTCTGTAACTGCATAGATAGTCATTTGCACAGGATTGGGGAAGTTATTTATTTCTTCTAAGGTCTGTAACTTGTAATATCCCAAGTAGAAAATACTGTAAATCTCCAATATTAGCATTCAAATAATGCTTTACAAATGCATTGCTTTGATTGGCACAGTGCTATTGAGAAAAATGGAAACGAAGGACAAGCAGTCATAATTGCTATGTTGTTGGGGAAAGATCTATTATGTGCATTATAAAGCTCAGCAGAAGTGGTAGTGGAGTGTTTTATTAAAATGAAAGTTGTATCTAACTGCGAACACACAAAGCACAGAAAGGCAGCAAACATGAATAAAGCCATTTGAAAGCTGTCCTCATACATCTGTCCCCAAGGTGCAAGTGCCCCTATATTTATCATCAAACATCTGGATCCTTGCTGAAGTAAATTTCTGACACAGATAGCCTAGTGTTTTCCAGATGCCTTTAAAACAAATATTTTCTAACGTCATTATCAATGTCTATAGTTTCATGTATGTTATTTTTAACTTGCCCTTAATGACCACATTTCTCCTACTGTAATTTGAGGCTATTTTTGATTGGGGCTTTATTCATTCATTAATGCATATTTAGCACCTGCTTTATCTTAGCCAGGGTCATGGTGGATCTGGATCTCATTCAAACTTGGGTCAATTTAGCATAGCCAATCCACCTTTGGGCATGTTTTTTGGAAGCTGGGAGGAAAATAGAAGAAACCCACACAGATATAGGGAAAACATGCACAGAAAAACCTAAGCTCAGGATCGCACCACGAACCCTGGAGCTGTAAGAATGCAACACTACCCACTGCACCACTGTGAATTGGGATTTTATTCAGGTAAAATACCTAGTACTAAGCATTTATTCCTCAGCTCATCTTCACCTGTATGTCATGGTTTCTTTTTGTGTGTAAACCAGCTGGAGCAGTTCTCCTGGGTGTTCAAACATTATTGCTGTCTGCTAACGTGACTGCATTTCAAACACCATTCTGTGATATCTAGAGAGTGTAAATTGGTGTGGCACTTTGGGAGGCTTCCAATAAGTTGTGAGATAACTGTAAGAAGTGAGGGATTGTTTTTTGTTATTTACACAAGACTGAACAGATGCCTGAAGAGTACTTGCTCAGTGTGTATGTTTGTGTTGGCTGTGTTGAGAATCCAGGAAATGGCTGTGTTCAGTAAATAGGAGTAATATTTTTATGTGGAACTCTAAAACTCAGGTTTTACTGCCATACTACAATATAAAGATATGAATCAGTAGTTCCCATGGAAGCTCAGATTTCTAACATGGGTCCCATGCAAGCTGCATCTCATGGGACAATCTGTAGGCTGATTAATATGTTACAGAAGATGTTTAATGTCTGAGTTCAATACAAGGCTTTGTATTTGTATGTAAAGTTTGTATTTATTCTCTTTGTGCCATATTCAGAGTTGAGTTGTGTGTGTTAATACCAAACATGAGCATGTTATTCAGACCTCAGATGTAATTACAGACTTAAGTGCTATTCAGAGAGTTACCCAGAATTTGTGGGGGTGGAATTTGCCAAAAACAGTGCTGGGTCTCAGTTGTGTGTGATTCTGTCCGTAAATTTAATAGATTTTTCTTGCATGATATCAGCTCAAGTCCAAAGCTACTGACTGACAGTTTGCTTTTATAGTTTGATGCTGTTATTTATGAATATGAATTGGGCTGTAAATACTAAAAGTGAGAAAAAAAGGGAACATTAAAAGTGGAAAATCAAGGGTGAAAAAAACCCCAGAAAGCAGGAGGGACATACGTATGAAAAGAGGTGGAGTGCTTTGTAGTATTGCCCAGAACATGTCTAGTAAGTTTGGATGTATTATTTCGAAAATTGACTATATGCGAGCAGTTTCAAAAATTTCCCAAGTAAAGTCTATGGGAAAACATGTACAGATAGAGGGATAAAAAAGAAGGATGCAGGTGAAAAAGAAAAATAGAAACACATTTATCCTCAATGGGCAGAACATTTTACTGTTGGATCAAAGGTTCTAGCACAAAAACTGTAGGAGTTAGGTGTAGGAGTTCAGGCTTAAAGGCAAGTGCTTGTGTTTACAGGTGGTGATCTAGACTTTGAAAAGCCTCATCTATGACATTCTCTTCTATGATGCAAGAACAATCTGGCAACTTCAGAGGAGAAATATCACAGATATTTCAATAAGCAGGTGCACAGCTATTTGAATAAGCAGGTGCACAGATATTTCAATAAACAGGTGCATAACCTGAATCTGAATACATGTAACTAATCATCCATCCATTATCTATACCGCTTATCTGTCAGGGTCGCATGTGAGCTGGAGCCAATCCAAGCTGACATTGGGCAGGAGGCCAAGCCCGGTAAACCCTGGACAGGTTGCCAATCTATTTCGGGACTAGCACTAGCACAGAGAGACAGACAGCCATTCACACCTATGGGCAATTTAGAGTAGCCAGTTGACGTAATCCGCATGTCTTTGGACTGTGGGAGTAAACCGGAGCACTCAGCAGAAACCCACACATGCACGAGGAGAACATGCAAACTCCACACAGAAAGGTCCCAGTCGGCCATGAGGTTCCAACCAAGAACCGTCTTGGTGTGAGTTGACAGTGCTAAACACTGCACCACCATGCTGCCCACATGTAACTTTCCTGGTGTAAATACAGACATAATTTTTAGATATCAGTCACCCATGCTGGATATGGCTCTAAGTTTATACTGCATCTATGCTTCATGCTAAGAAATACCATCTTCTCCAGTGTTCTCTGTTGGAGTCTAGTGCATCTGTTGTGCATGTTTTCATGACTGTGTGTTTGTGAGGTACATTAAAAAGAGGGATTCTGAGTATGTGTTGCTGTCCATGTGTTTTTGTGAGTGTAGGAGGAAGAAGCTGTCACAACCAATCTCAGTCAGGATCCACTTCTGTGAAAACTACATGAAGCCTCCCACAAATGAGGGCTCTTCAAAGGCAAATGAGCACACTTTCAAGGGAACATTTACATATCTTGTTCTTAACACACAAGAGATGTTTAGCAGTTTGCTTTAACTTTTGAAACAGTTTTTTTTTTCTTTTGTAGAATATTATATCTTTAGAAAAAGGATTGCTGACAATCAGCAGTTTTGCATTAGGGCTTCAGTAGAAATAATAGAAGGCAGAAATCAACGTGCAGCATAAATCGAAACAGTTACAACTTAATGGCCCCTAATTTCCTGCTGCAATGATGGCTAGTAAAACACCTATAAAAGCTTGATAGGATGGTGATGATGAGGAGCAAACTTTCTAGACACAGCTACTGTCCTTAATCACCCAGAAAGTGAATATGCCTTAAAGACTTATGCCTTAATTAATAAGTCATCATGTCTGTATGCAGTAATGGAGGAATTGCATAAATCTCTTTGCCCCTTCATTGGTATGTTCTGTGTCTGTCTTGAGCTGTGCCTGTTTCAGGAAATCCAGATACTCAGTGTAGGTATGTTTCCAGTTTGTGTGTCTTTTTGCCATTTTCCATTTGCACCATCAATATTTCCCTGCCAGATGTTTACCACACAAGATTATTTTCATTGTGGGTTCTTTTGCAGAAATCTGTGTTAGCATAGTTTGTCAAAAACCTCTGCAACTAATGAAATCCCAATGAGTACAGTATAATGTCCAAACAAAAAGGAAATTAAAATACTTCTGCATCTCAATCCAGAAGGTCATGGACACTTTTTGCTTGTTTGTGTGTGTGTGTTTGCGCGCGTGTACTTGTACTTGCTACATTTTGAAGACCAGAATATGTTTTTTTTACCAACAGAGTTAGGACATTTTTGGGAAGTGAGGACATTTTGGCTGGTCCTCACTTCTTCAAAGGGCTGTTTGAGGGTTAAAACTTAGTTTTACGGTTCAGGTTAGAATTAGGTTTAGGTTAGGGTGAGGGTAAGGGTTGGGGTTAGGTATTTATTTGTGATGGTTAAGGTTAGGGTAAGGGGCTAGGGAATGCATTATGTCAATATATGTCCCCACAAAGACAGAAGTAAAAGTGTGTGTGTGTGTGTGTGTGTGTGTGTGTGTGTGTGCGCGCTCACAGATGGCATTAACATGCATCCTGGGTGATCGGATCACAAGTAGTCAGTGCTATGTACAGGTGTGAATGGGGTCAAATGTTTCTCAAAGAAGCTTTGTGATCTAATCACTCAAACCACCTTCGAACGCAGTTGATATGGAATGCATATAGAAACGTTGCATTTGTACTGCAAAAGCGAATGCTTCTCGATGCATCCTGGATAGCAACAAAGGACCAGCTAATCAACTACATCATTGCCCTAGACATAAAATATGTAATCACTTCAAGATTGTTTGGAAATTGTGCTGAATGGTACAGCTCTCCACCACTATGCTAATGTCTAAAGTAATGCTATAACAGCAGAGACAAAAGCATCTGCTTTACATAGCTTTTTCAATTGTCTTCTCAATTCTCATTCATTTATGAGTTTTGTTAGCAGACCACATGATTAAAACATTAGAAACAGTCCATACAGGTACATGAGATAGGATTTGTGGGACATTTCTGCCTGAAAATGAACACAGTGGAAGACTACATGATTCAAATTTTTGAAAGAGTCCATAAAGATACATGAGGTAAGATTCATGGGACATTTCTGCCTTAAAATAAATACAGCAGAAGACTGATGTAATAAATGTGAATTATAGCCTTTCCCCAGTGGAAACAATGTGTGAAATCTGATCACAAGTGGTCACTGGAGACGTGTTCATAATGCCAGGTGTGAATGGCTACGCATCTTGGCTGCCCAATCAGCCAGGGCACATGTTAATGCCAGGGCCTATGTGTCCCTAAATTCAAAACACCACATGTGTAGTTTCTCTCAAACTAGCAGGCACTTTCATTGTACTATATATGCAATGAAAATGGGGTCAATGTAGTTTTTAAAATGTGTTTCACTAAATATAGTAAACAGCTCAAACATATCACACTACTGGCAAGTTCCTTTTTAGGGTTTAACTATTTTGTCTTGACTTCCTCTTATACCTGATGCTTGGTAGGGCCTCTCTCTCTCTCTCTCTCTCTCTCTGAATTTAAGGTCTCCTGATCATGTGCTCTCTTTCATTTAATTAATTTACTCCAGTATATGCTGATGCCTCTCAGTCTCCAGAATGCCCCAGCCAAAGCTGAACAAACTACATGTTCAGAGATATAATTGTGCCACATCAATGCAGTCATTTATTCTGACACTTGTGACCCCTATCTGCAGATATTAGAACTAATTTCATGCAGTCATGCTGTTTAGCACAAGGTCAAAAACTCTACTATTCATCTGAATTTGAACAATCATATTTTAAAATAGAGAAGTGGAGTCTTCACACTCAGTTACTTCTTTTATGCGTTGAATTATACTGCACATTCTGTTTCAGAGTGACTATGTTAAATACAAATCAGTGTTTTGAATGTATTATTTCAAAAGGTTAGTTGTATTGTAATGTGTTTAACATTGTACTCCGAACTACGTTCTTATGACAGAATTTTCTTAAGCAAATATGTGACCCTCCATTACAAAACCAGTCACATGGGTCAAATTTTCATAATTGAGTTATTGTGCTTTCATGAAAGGGCATTAAAAAGCTTTCCAATGATACATTGATCAAGAAAATTGACCCATATACCACTGAGATATGGGCATTTGAAGTAGTCAGATTTTACATTTTACGAAGAGTCAGAAATGGAGAAATCTGCTTGTAAAATTTACTACATAAACTCCTTAGCATTGCATATTTAAAAAAAAAAGTTATTAAAATGAAATTTGGGGCACATATTTATGATGGCGTCACAGATGTACACACCAAATATTTTTTCACTGTACCTGTTTAAGAACATATTGCACCTCTTGGTTAACCTACATTTTACATATTTATAAAATGTAGATATTTTTTTTTACAGGATTTTTCCCCTTGTATCCTCCATGTATTCCCCCCCCCAGTCTACAGTTCAAAAGTTCCAAAATTATAAAGTTCCTTGAAAATGTTGTGTATAGTTCATGTATAACAACAAAAGACTCCCCTGCTTCAACCCCTCTGCCATGGCCATACCCATGACCACAGCCACTTCTGCAGCCACACACATGACCTCACCCACATCCATTACCTTAACTCTGTCCTTCTTGTCCTTTATCTACCTGCACCTGCATCTCTTCATCCTCTGACCCATCTGGAGGCAGCACATCTGGTTTAGGGCACATTA
>JAOTRR010000055.1:12085841-12096491 GCA_028570945.1 Gogo arcuatus
ACACACACACACACACACACACACACACACACACACATACACACACACACACACAGGTACATAAATATTTGTTATATTCATTTAACATTATGTGACTAGGGTAAATATATGTATATATTCTGTATGCGACTTCATTTCGTGGTGTGAAGAGATCATATATCTAATCTATAGCATGGCTAGAATGTGGTCTAATACAGTTGTGGTTCCTCAATGTATGTGTGCTGTAGCTATCAGGAGTCATGAGGTGATTGTTAATTACATCCCGTGGTCATTTTGTAGCATTTTACTGAGGAAAGTGAAACAGTTATGATCTGTCTTGCACTCACACAACATAAGATGAATAAGGACAATTATAAGCAGTTTAATGCAATTTTATTTTCAGAGAATGTTACTATACTATCATTACTATCATACTATCATTACTATCATACTATCAATACTATCATTTTCAATAATTACAGTTAAATTAGCTAATTTAGGTCCTAATACAGAACTTTTCCTTAGTTAGTCACATCCAAACAACACTGGAACACTGTAAAGCACTGTTACAGCTTTATCCTGATCAGGGTCCTGGTGGATCCAGAGCCTATACCGGGAATACACTGTCACACTGAATATATTGCAGGACACCATGCACACTTTCACACCTAGGGGCAATTTAGAGACATCAGTCCACCTGCTGGCACGTTTTTGGGAAGTGGGAGGAAACCGGAGAACCCGGAGGAAACCCACATGCACAGAAACTCAGCAACCCGAGCTCAGGATCGACCCACAGATGCTGACAGTGTGAGGTGGAGACACTACCCACTGCACCAAAGTGTTGCCCACAAATCCCTCTGCATTTTTATTATGCAGAAAATGGACAGAAAATGTATTTCTGTCTATTATCACAAGGGAATGGTTCTTAATTGAACACCATAGTGTTTCAAAAGTCACTAGGCAACAGAAGTTGCTCTCAAAAAACCCATAAACGAGACCACGTCTAGTAAAGTTGGAAAGTAGTTTCTGGAGCACCGTTGTCAATACATAAAACAAAGAATATGACAAAAAAGACACTTTGGAAACTAGTCTCTGACCGAGTCACGGACACAGAGACCGAGCACAGAAACTATGGTATGGAACACCAACACAAAGTCAGCTTGTGCTGCTTTGCTCCATATCGACCATGCTACACCTGTGTTCCTGCAGGACACATTGGTTTGCTGTGTATGATGCTTTTTAGCTGGATCACTGTGTTCTTGGTGGCCATTAACGAGTGGCTGTCTGTCACCGCTGAACTTTTCTTATAGCCTAACAGCATCAGGAAACATCTGTAGAACTAGAGAGGGAGGGATAGAGAGAGAGAGATGAAAGCGTAAATGAGGACTGGAAACAAGGCATCAGAGATAAATGAAATGGTACAAGAACATTTTGTGGTTTAATTTTTGTATCCATCAGTGTGCTTAGTGCCCTTGAGATAATCGTGTGTGCGCACGTGCAGGCTTTTTACTTTTATACATTTTTTTTATACGTTTTTGCTCTGTATTACAGGCATCTTGCTGATGATGTGGCTATGTGAAGAGGTTAACGTCTACGAATATATTCCATCTCTACGACAGACTGACTTGTGCCATTACCATGAGCGCTACTATGACGCTGCATGCACGCTGGGAGCCTATCACCCTCTGCTCTATGAGAAGATACTCATCCAGCGCATCAGCTACAGATCTGAGAGCGACCTTCAGAAGAAAGGAAAGGTCACACTTCCAGGCTTTAGGACCATCCACTGTAACCCCTGAACTTTGATCCCTGAGGAAAGGTTGCAATAATTGTAAAGCAGGTTTGAGGTTCACCTGCAGGCAGTCCACAGAGACAGACTCTGCTCTTTTGGGCCATCTTTAGTTGAGTTTTCTGAGCCTTGTGTGATGTAAGGTCATTGGATAGCAATATGTTTATCATAGAAAAGCTGTTTTTAGGAATCTGGTGATTTTGCTGTAGCTAGCCGTCATGTGACAAGACCGATGTTTGTGTGCCTGTGATGGAATTGAGGAATAGTCATTAACAGTTAATGTCACCATTATAGACACACACACACGACGTGTAAAATATTAATTAGTGCTCTTACTAAAAAAGAAATCATTTTTATTGATGTAATTAAATACACTGTTTTACCAGTGATGATACCTGACTTTCAGTAGTATTTGGAGTGGATATTGCTTTCTGTTGTTGTATTACAGTTTTCTCAGCTGTTCACAGATGAAAAATGTGGTGCATGCCTGAGAGTACTGCCTGGTCTGTGCCATATATTGTCTATATTGTAAATGACCTAACATTTCTCTCTTGAATGTTCATTTGCCATGTGATGAATGTTGTATGGTCAAAGTACAGGTGAAAGCACTGAATACCATTCCATATTACATCATACAGCTGAGAACACAAAACATCCAAACGAAATGTTCTGTACTCTATGGGGACCATCTTGGTTCAAAAACGTCTGACGCTGTTAGTGTGTTGATGAGGGTTTGATGACCCATTCCCTACTCCACCAAAGCCATGCTCATCTGATCTTTTCTTGTTTGGTTTTTTTTTTGTTTTTTTTTAAGCCCTTTGGCAATATAACCAATGAGCAGTGGTTGTATTAATTGTGTAATATTTAAACCAGCACAGTCTGGTTGTTTTCTGTATCTTGTCCAGGAGGTAACAGGTCTTCATACACTCCCTACGGAGTAGTCATAAGCGAATGAAAACAAATTTCCTTGCATTGTATTTTGAGAATTTTTATTTGAACTGATTTTTACCTTCACATTGTGTTTGATCTATGTAAATAGCGCCTTTTATACCAGTAGAAGTACAACATGTTATCCTTGATGTGTACACATTTGTTTTCCTTACGTGCCATTAATCTGTAAAGGAAATGACAGGCTAAAATTTCTATGGACTAAAGGAGGAGAAGTGAAGTTCTGTATATCTGTAAATTGTGATGGCAAAACTGGGAACCGATGTTTTCTCTCAGGTCTATGCCAGACTCTGAAACGTACCCTCTCTACCCATCTTGGTTAAATATTTTATTTAGGAACCTCTAATTGGTATTGTAATATTCAATTGTGATAACTACCTGCCCACCCCATGTTGGGGTAGTGTAAACAGATATTGATTAATAGGGTGTATGTTTTCCTTCTTGTCAGGATGATTTAATTTGTAATACTCGAACAAATCCTTTGCTCTGCAATTAGGGGCATCCTGTTGGTGTGTGAGGTGGGTTGTTTTTTTTTTTTAAGCCTGAACTGTGTTTTTGCTCTTTCCCCTACTCTAGCTCTAAAGACGAATTGTATATATCTGTTACACACCATCCCGTGCTTCCCTGTTAGAGAGGTATATTAATGACGTTGAGATTAGAGGAAACTGCAGTAGAGCACATAGAAGGCTTTTTTTTCAGTCTTATAGCAGGGAATGTACAGTATACAGGAGCACACTACTGAACACTTACTGAATGTCTAATAAGCCTTTAATCACAGCATGAGCACCATCAGTCACAAAAGTGTCACACACTGTTCCCTGTATTGTCTGTGCATTCAGAGCAACACAATATGAGTTGACGTTGGGGGAATTTGTTTTAAAATTTGCCACTCTAATCTGTGCTTCCCTAAATATTTGTAGTCTGTTAAATCTGTTGAAAGTACAGAAACAATCAGTTTACATTGATCTTTTGGAGAAACTTTTTGTTGTGATTGACTACTTTTACTTTATTAAGTAAAAGCCTAAACTCCTAGCGATATAATTTTACACTGCAAAGTGGACACCGCATGTTAAGTAGCGGGGCTTGTAAGCTCGTTGTGGTAAAGATATATTTATTTGTTAGTGTAACAGTGGTTAAGCTGAAAAAGCAAGGTTAAGTCTAACTTCTTACTTTAAATTTGTTGAAGTTGTTTTAGGAAACAGGAATAGAGTAAGTTGTATTGGGCAGTTTGGTGAGATGATCAATGCACTGTTTTAAGTATTGGCAATACTGTGCCAAATAAGTGTTCAGTGTTTTCTTGATCAGGTTGTAAGGGCCTCTGTGTGTTTGGGGCTGTAACTTTGGTGCTGTGAATTTGTACTATGGACTGGAACTGTGGTGCTGTAAATCTGTGCTAGGTTTCTTTATTGCTAGGTCACTCTCTTTATCTGCTGATCTATCATGTCCATAAATTATTTGTTGCCTTGTTGGCCAGGACACTGAATTTGCAGTGAAAACATGGGTGCAGCAATACTGTGTCAGCTTGAATTAATACTGGGTGAACTATGTATTTTTATACACATTCCTAATGTCAAGGGTGTATAAGTAATAGTAAAAACAAAATTATAAAATTATGACTTGGTTATAAATTGTTTGAAATGAATGACTGGCTGGATATCATAAACTGATGCTGATATCCTAAAGCCTACAGTGCAACCACTTTCATAATGTGTTTGGTATTCAGTCTTCAGAAAGTGAAACTGCATGCTCAGTGGTACTTAACTGGGCTGATTTCAAAAACAGCTCCAGATGTGAATGCTGCATTAATTTGACTGTGTATTGTCTGTTGGATGCAACACCCTCAAAATAAAGTTGACTTGCTTGTTTCCACTTTAAATCCAATCTGAAGGCTAATCTTGCCAAAACAAGAAGTTATCATGGTACAGCTATTTATGGACTCTCTCTCTCTCTCTCTCTCTCTCTCTCTCTCTCTCTCTCTCTCTCTCTCTCACTCTCACTCTCTCCCCCCCCACCACACAGCCTTTTATAATATGCTCTGATGTTGTACATTTGAAGCCTGATCTAAGGAGTGCACATAGTTAAGCCAGTTAACTTCCAAAAGCCATTGGATGCTTTTGATGCCACTTTGTTCATTTGTTAATGCAAATTTGATTATTCTATTTGAATTTGTGTGTTTATGATTTTCTAACATGAAAATAAACATGCATAAGCAATGGGTGTATTTTATATGATTGACATATTGTCAAAAAAAGTCTCTTACTTGGACCAAGTTTGTGATAGAAACAATATTGTCAGCGGGAAATATATTCCATAATAGCCGTATATAATGTGTATTTCCAACTGGTATTATTATGGGCTTTCTTTTGAGGCACTCTAGGTCAGTTTGTTTTTTGTCTCACTTTTTCTTTAAAGAAAAAAAAATAAAACAATGTGATATCGAATTGTCCTGAAACTTTACCCTTTTTTTGCAATTCATAAAATCATGCAGATACAGGTCAAGAGCTTCAGTTAAATAATACAAACAATATAATTTTATGTCATGAAAATTATATGTAATCTACACTGTAGGGTGTATGTGGATTTAGAAACATTTTCTAGTGTGTGTTTCATATGATTAAAGTTTCTTACCTGTTTGTTCATGAAGACGTATATAATTGGGTTGATAACGGTGCTGCTCTTGGCAAGTAGAGAGGGGACTATGCTCACAATAGGTGTAATGATTCCTGGTCGGCCAAACGTGGCCATTATGGCCACCACACTGTACGGTGTCCAACACAGCAGATAACACACCACTGTGGTGATGATCATAATCAACAGGTGGTAATCTCTCCTTCGAGCTGTTTTATGAATCTTCCCTAACTGAACATGAGAAAAAAGGAAAAGGGTCCACATTTGTTCTTGAATCTACACTGGAGTGCATTTTGCAGTTCTAGCTGTTTATAACAAGCAACTGGTAGTTTTCAGGTTTTGATATTTGCTCATTTGAAAAAGACCTGTCTGTATAAAGCTGTGATAGGGTTATGAACAGGTTTGGGCTGTGATAGGTTACAGTGGTAAGAGACAGAAAAAATCAATCAAAACTCCAAGTCAATTATAACTACAGCAACAGTGAATCACTAATTAGGAAACCTACAAAACTACAGAGCAAAATTCAAATTTATGAGTAGTGCAGTGCAGTTATTTTCTTTCACTGATCTGTAAAGGTAGAAAAGTGAGAAAATTCCATAAAAAAAAAAAGTTAGCATCCTTTTATCAGATGTGTTAGTCTTTGTCCTAAGATTTAGAAGACTTTGGACTATTTGTATTTGTATGTGTACCAATATTGGACTTGTGTCAATTCACATTACACAAATCACATCAATTCACACCTCCAGATTCCGTCTTACAACCTTCATGATATAAAATGTGTGAATCACTCACAATGGTTTAAATGCCACTGAATTTCACAACATTCACATTAACTGATGAAGCCCTTTGTAAACTCCATCAGACCGTGCCTTCTATAGATATTCTCTCACTAATGAACAATGAGTTCAGATCTCACCTGTTTGACAGTGTATAGCAGCCTGCCATAGCTGTACACCATCATCAGCACTGGCAGACCCAGGCAGAAGATGAACAGGCAGATAATGTAGGTGCGGGATTCAGGGGAGTGATCAGTCCATGACACTGAACAACTGGTGCCAGCTCCCTCTAACCCATAACTGCTCCAGCCCAGTAGGGGTGGCACTGTCCAAATCAAAGAGTACAGCCATGAGCCCCCAATTGCCAGCAAGTGCTTACTGTAGTTTGGTCCCCGGTTGTTATATACTGTCATTGTGCTGTAGCGCTCGTAAGACAAAATCACCAAGGATATTAGAGACACAATACCTAACAACGAGAAGGGAAAAGAGAGTGAAAGAGATAAGTTCAGGGTTCACACCTAAAAAGACATTAAATTATACAAGAGAGAGAAGCAGAGCTTTAAAAATACAGATAGGTCAATTATGTTAACAATCAGCATTTATTATTATTATTAGTAGTAGTAGTAGTAGTAGTATATTTGATGTTTGTTGTGCTATGTTATTACTCAATAATTATTTTTATTTCAGATTTTCTGAATACAAGAACTATGAAAATTATTACCAGTGTTATTCAAACAAGCAGTTTGTCTCAAATGTAAAGATATTTTTTACTAAACGGAAAATGAGTGAGACATGCTGTATTTCTGAAGCGAATCAATCTCTTGTTTTTGTGTCTAAATATTCTGCACATACTGTATACGCTATGTGGCCAAAAGTATGTGGACACCTGACCATCACACCCATATATGGGGCTTCCCTATCCTGTTGCACAAAATTGAAAGCACGCAATTGTCTAGAATGTCTCTGTATGTTGTGGTTTTAAGATTTCCTTTCACAGAAACTAAGGGACCCAAACCTGTTCCAGCATGACAGTGCCCCTGTGCACACAGCAGGACCCATTAAGACATGGTTTGCCAAGGTTGGAGTGGAAGAACTCGAGTGGCCTGCACAGAGCCCTGACCTCAATCCCACTGAACACCTGCCCCAGGTCTTTGCACCTGAGAGCAGTGTCTGATCTAACTGATGTTCTTGTGGCTGAATAGACAGAAATTCCCATAACCATGTCACAAAATCTAGTGGAAAGCCTTTCCAGAAGAGTGGAAGCTGTTATAGCAACAAACAGGGGACCAACTTTGAAGTGATATATTCATCAAGCCCATATGGGTGTTATGGTCAGTTGTCCACATACTTTTGGCTGTATGGTGTAGATGGGTGACAAAAGAAATGCCGACATAAAGTGTCCGAGTAAGGTGTTGGGCCACCAGAAGAGCTTCAGTGCGCCTTGATGTTGGTGGTGGAGAGTGCTGTCTAACACATCACTCCAAAATCTCCCATCATTTCTTGGGTACTGTCAAACTTACACTGGTCCTCAGAGTTTAACCACTACAGTTTGCTTGTGCATATTTGTACGTACTGTCTAATTTGATTTTAATAACTTTTAATATATTTTCTGTCTACTGGGTGTTGCAAAATACCATCAGACAACATTAACACAGGCATATACTAGCATATGTTACTACCATATTATTTAAATAAGAAATGCAACTCTTGCTGCTGAACTGAAAATCAACCTTTAATAGGTAAATAACTCCAGCTATAGCCACAATCACTGTGAGCTGGCCTAGTGGTTAGCGGGTCTGCCTCTTGACCGGGAAATCACAAGTTCTACTTGTGGTTGGGTCATACCAAACGCCATCATAAAATGGTACCTACTTCCATCTGATGAGGCACACCGCAATATAGATGCGAGTAGGGAGTCAAACTCTTGTGGTTACCAGAGGACTGGCCCCCCACTGTAACCCTAGCTATGTAATAGGCGAGAGGCCGAGGGCTATAGAAATGGAGATCGGCGCCACCCAATGTGCCTTAAGGGCCTGGTTAGTACTAGGATGGGAGACTGCCTGGGAAGACCAGGTCCTGGCATGGGAGGGACTTTGCCTTTGACAATCTGCACAAGACCCAGGCAGGCACTACTCTTCAAAAGGCTTAACATTGTAATTATTGCCACAGTGCCCTCGTATGGTCAATGTTCTACAAACTGTTTTACACTGAACAACTGTATTATACTGTATTTGGTAATGATGAAAGATTATACAAGTTTTTGCTAATGAAATCATAACTGTAAATCAAATTATCTGATTACTTGTACAATTTAGAATAATACATCATTTTTAGCTGATCAGCTTGAGGAGTCTGATGTCATCAGTATTATTTCTCTGTTATAAACAGAGGAAGAGATATACCAGTTTTAGCAATTCATGTCCCACAGACACCATTCAAACTAGATTTAGCTTGTGTCTATAATATTCTGGAACGTACTGTAATATTTTACACATATCTTTCATTCATGTCAATGCAATTCTGTACAAGTAAGTTGCATTATGTTCAACTGATTTTTTTTTTGCCTTGTTACAGACATCATGCACTGCTGCATATGGCATGTGATGTAAGTATAACTATACCAGATGATCCTCTAATTGACTCTGAAGGCTAATGTAAATGTATGATCACAACCCAAGACCTGTCTCTTTTAAGCAAATGCTTTGCTGTTATTGATACATTTTTAAGTCTACTAATACTCATTAAAAACAACTATAATAGTAGCCTAATAGTAATCACTCAAACTAGAGATTCCAAAAGTTATTTAAAAATCATATGATCAGCAATAACAAGATTACATGCAATCTAAAAAAAAATCATTGTACAAGAGACATAGTTTCTTGTAAAAATACAATTACAACAATGTATTCATCATAATCGACCAAGTAAAGAGTGACAAAATGGATGTTTTTTATTGTTTCCACTGGCTGCTCCGTGAACTAGATCAGTGTGTAATTAGATTAGTCTGATGTGCAGAACATTTTGCTAACCAGCTAGCTTGATAAAGCCTAGAGGACTTCTACAACACATCTGACCAGCAGTGTGATAGTGAACGGACATCTAATGAGACTGCAGGTTTCATATTCTCTCACATGCTGGCTTGGCTCAGATAAGCCTCTGAACTTATTACTGTGGCAAGGATTTAATCTAAAATCATTTGTGAACCGCAGCTTCGCATCAAACAGCAATCTGCAGGAGACTGACTTAACAGCTAGTCCAACCTTGATATAGTGCTATCATATCTGTGACAACAGAATGCTCATCAGTAGGGCATGGGAATTGACATTTCACATCATAGTGCATTATTGGATTGTCATTTTGGTATGATGTGTGTTCACACACACTGTGAGAGCTTAAGTGATTGCTGTTTTATTGTGGTTTTTCAGACTTGTCATAGTTTAAAGCAAATCAAAGGAGTAGGCCAAACTCCCAAACAGAGAGGATATGCTACTTCCTCTTACAAATCCAGACATTGTTTATCTGATGTACAGTTCAGTGCTTATTGTTTTGAGCTGTTTAACTTCAAGTCACTTGAAGCGCATGTATACAAATGAATGGGTACAGGACAAGAAGCCAAAATGTTGTTCAAATTAATGTATACAGCTAATGGTACAATTACAGTACTCATTAATTTCTATTAATGTTTGTGTTATTAGCAGGTACAAAAAAAAGTATAGTCCCTTTAAGCATATTAAACATTAGTGGTATAACACAATGTCACTATCTGTGTATGTATCTGTATAAAAGCCAGTATTCCAAATAGCTATCTCTATCTGTATTCAGATTTAAACCTGCACTGGGCATGGTCTAAACCAGAATTTTATTTTATTTTATTTTATTAACCCTGCTTTTAAATTCCTTTAAATTCCACAACACCATTTTGCCTGTTCCTGCTGAAGAAATGTGGGTAAGTTCACACTGGGTAACTGACAGCATTTTTCTGAGTGGTTGAACACACTTATATGAAAAAGAACAAATGCACATTAGAAAAGATCCCCTAGGTCCACTGCCAAACAAGTCAACTTAAGCAACAGCAATGATCTCCATTTTACAACAAATGTGAAGCAGCAAAAATATTATTAATAATTCATGCAGGAGTTTTTACTGATCTGGGGAAAAAAAACCATAAGGCTATTTTTTGTAACCATCAGACCTGTCAGATTTTAATTTTATTTAGAAAGTGGGTTGGGGGAATAATTAAGTGCTGAAGTAAATCCTGAGCTTTTGGATTGCTCATGAACTGGGACCTGTAATCCTGTGTTAGATCCAGTAACGCACGTGAACCATCAGATTTTGTTTTTTGCCACTTGATTTAGGCTCTTGTCAAACATCACTACAAGTGCGCCATTGTTTACCTTCGCACTAATGTCCCTTTTAATGCATGGAGCAAATCTAAACATTGCCATACTAGTGCATCTCAAAAATTTAGAATATCGTGAAAAAGTTCTTTTTTTTCATAATTTAATTCAAAAAGGTAAACTTTCATATATT
>JAOTRR010000055.1:12115592-12130643 GCA_028570945.1 Gogo arcuatus
TAGAATATATTAAATTTTCACTTTCTTACATAACTGATGGAAAATATTGAACTTTTTCACAGTATTGTAATTGTTTGAGATGCACTAGTACTGTATATAGGCTATTTATGTGACTTGGTCTACTAATTTGCACAGTTATTATTTATTTATAACAATATATATGCAATTATACCATTTTAGCATCTTGAATTTTAGTGTCTTGGTGAAATGATTTAAGGAAATGACGTGTTTTACTACTACTTTAATGCAATCATAATGCTCATGATGCAATCAAGACACATGAAAATATCAGGTGTGAACAGCTATCCATCTCGTCTGTCCATTTGGGATTGAAGCCTCAATTTAGCTGCCTTATAACTCTGACTCTGCAATGACTTTCTTCTGAAAGCAGTGCGGTTAACTGATTGTGCTGGATGTGCCTGTTACTTTCTCTCATTTGTATAAAAAAAATGCCAGCCTTGATGCTTCTCTATTCTGTTATGAAATTCAGAAAATGATATGCCTTTGTCACCTCACCAAAAACTACTGGAACACTGTTTTTTTGTTTGTTTGTTTTTTCCTGTCCACATAGATTTGTTTTAACATTTGTTTATTGTACAGTTATGTAACTTATACTAGTGCTTTACTACCAGTCTGTCCACTACAGACCTGAATTATCAGTTACTAATCCATAGCTGATTTTTATTGTAGCGGCATGGTGCCTCCTCCGTCGTCGTCTTCTTCTTCTTATTATTATTATTATTCGTGTTATTTTCCTACATCTCCTATTTCAGTTTTCCCTTTTGCCAGTGGGCTTAGTGAAGAGGGGTGTGTGTATGCGCACTTGTACTTGCTACATATTGAGGACCAGCATATATTTGTGTTTTATTGATCGTTACACCAAATGTGCTCCTGTTTGGATAATTATTTCATATTTAAATACTGTATGTATAAATCTGCTAGTTTAGCAGCATGCTGCTTAAGAGAAGATAAAACTAATGCATAGCCTTTTCCAATGTATATTGAAGCATTTTGCCATTCTGTTTTTTTTAGTGGATCAGATCTATCACTTGGCTTCTCCTGCATCACCTCCCAATTATATGTATAATCCCATCAAGACCCTAAAAACCAACACTATTGGCACTCTTAATATGCTTGGTAAGTGTTGTCACACATCATTCGCATCATGCGATAGCAGAGTGTATGCTGTGTATTTGTATGTGTGTGTCCTGAAAATGAGAAATTGGCCCCCCTTCCTTCTAGCTTCAGTAGTGATCTTTCTTTACTCTCCAACTTACAATGAAAAGCGGGTAAAGTGGGTTATTGGGTGAGTTAAAGCTCTTCATTTTTCAATAGCTGTACCTTGAATCCTTGCCTTATCCTTGCATCACTTTGCCTTGCCTTGATGAGGTGTCATTGTGAACACGGACACTACATCTTTTCTGCTTTATTTTTCCTCCATTAGAAAAGCAAATAACTTTTTATTACACAAGCAGCCAGGTTTGTTACTAGCAAGTTTCATGGTGTCAGCTGCAGTGAGATATTTCAAAATAAGAGCTATGAAATATGGCCAGTTGCCTGATTTTATTCAGGCTGAATGAAATGTGTAAAAAAACAAACAAAAAACTGCAATAGCTCACAGTAAACAACTACCCAGCATTATATACATTATATCAATGTAATATTTAATATAAGGCAATATTTGATTAATTTAATGATTGAAGTTATATTTCAAAATGTATCAGCAGTTCTATCAAGTGTACAAAAGTATTTCCACCCTGCTTTAATTTTTCCCCCTAATTAACCACTGTTGCTACTTTTTGATGATAATTCAATGGGGTATTCAAGAATATTTAACAGAACACACTTTACACTGGGACCATCATGAATTTTTAGTAAAATGACAAATTACAGTTCTGCATCACTATGGGTGTGTATATTTCCTACTAAGATAATACAGACCTGCCAGGCTTTACACACTTTGTGTAGAAACTCCTGCATTTTAACATCGGAGTGTGCTGCTTCATGTTATCACTCAAACATACTTTCCCCAATAAAAGTGGCAGATGAGCCAAACAGCGTGTGAATCCGGAATGATTTATGCAGCTGTATTGAAGTCTACGATATTAACTGATCCCCTGAAAGCTCTGCCACCTTCCTCCAATCTCGCATTAGTAATCTCTCATCTCCTCTGGATTTTATCACTTGAAAGATTCAAGTTTTGAGTTTGTTAATGTGAAATAAAATCTATAATGTATGTTTGATTTAGTCAGTATTAGATAAGTATGTATCTATAATAACTAATCCCTTGTTATTAATATTATTAGGGATATCACTTAAAACTTTCAGCTGAAAATAGTTAAAAGTAGCACTTTGGAAATCATTTAAGACTTGAGAGATAATTTTCAATAATAACTAGAAAGTGATTAAAAATGCTGTTTGCTCTCCTGTGCCACTCAGCACAGACTCAAACAGTGCTTTCAAGCCCATTGTAAGCCTTCTGGAATTCTGGATTCAAATTCGCTAAAGCATAGGTGGCTCTTGTGGCTCCTGATTGCTATATTTAGTTTAATAAAGCACACAATTGATCCAGCTGACAAGAGGATTGATTTTCTTGTCTCTCTTTATTCTCAGGTCTGGCGAAACGCGTGGGAGCTCGACTACTTCTTGCATCCACGTCAGAGGTTTATGGAGGTATGGGAGTATCATGTATAATAAAAGTGTTTTTCTAAGCATTGCACATGTAAAGACAATCAAAATCAAATAAGTTGCATAACAATGTCAGAGTACTTCAGACATCTTAAATGAAATTGATCATCATGCTTTTTAAAGGCTGCCATTTTTTTTTTGCTTAGTTTGAAACTGTTGGTTTGAGATGAATAGTTTGAGACAATTAGTCTCAAACTAAAAGTTATTCAGCTGCAATTATTGCTTCTTTTCAGTGAAGCTTTTAAGAAAACTGTGCTTTAGGACACTGCTATGATTTGAAACAAATAGACAAGTGTTGTGATCTGAAGCTGGAGGACAGGGTTAATGACCGTCTCACTCTGACACTCAGATTAAACCCTTATAATGAGACACAGACACGCACTCTTGCTGTTTCACAGTCTCCCCTCTCTATCAGTACATTGTTCAGCTGGCTAGTCTCAGCAGGGTGCGTCAAAGTGAGCTTCCCAGGGCTGTATACTGTATTTATGCACATGCATGTTCATGAGTTTGTGGGGAACTGGACAGCTTATCATATCAAATTAACATGTAGGTAAATGATTTGCCCTGTGTGTATGTATATATTTAGATCCGGAGGTGCATCCTCAGAATGAAGACTATTGGGGTCATGTGAACCCGATCGGACCGAGGGCTTGTTATGATGAAGGGAAGCGCGTGGCTGAAACTATGTGTTATGCGTATATGAAACAGGTATGTCTGAGAGTGTTACTTATAATAATGAATTTCTATAGCATGCTTTTGCTGGCAAAGACAGGTGAGGGAAGAAAGAGGGGAAACTGTTCTTAATAGGGGACAAAGAATACTAGTTGAGCAAACTAAAGGATCTTAGCCGGAACTTAACCTCATGTTTATTTGGTAGCAGATCTCTCAACCTTTTACATAATTTTGTGTAAAGAACATTTGCATGTTCTTTTTTTTTTGTGATTATTTTTTAAATTACTTTTTATCCTGTTACATATGAATCCCAGAGAATTTCAAAAGGTACACACAGATTACAGTAATAGGAATCACAATGATGCATCACGTTTTAACTCTAAAAGATTGCGCAGACCCAAATCATTGAGCAAATCATTAAATGTAAACATGCCTTTATCTCTCCAAGCAGTAAGTGGATGTCCACCAGACAGGAGATTGTAGTCATTCCCTCATGGTGTGGATGAACGGAATTTATCCAGTATCCAGACTCTCTAAGGCCCTCCCATTATTTTATCAGCTGCTCACCAAGCCTTCTGAGTAGTAGTAATAATGGAACCAAATCTAAGTGAAAGTTTCTTTTGGTATTGATCTGGCCAGAGCATTTATGGGCATAAGGTTTCATTTAGTCCAGTTGATGTTGTAACCAGAGACGGATCTGAATTCATCAAATAGTTGAAGAGTGTATTAAATTGAGGAGTAGACATGGGATAGGCAGAGGAACACATCATCTGCAAATAGGGAGATGTGATGGTTGTTGCCATGCAAAGTTGCAGGCTTTATCAAAGAACTTTGCCTAACAGCTTGAGCCAGTGGCTCTAAGTTCAAAGCAAAAAGGTCATCATCGGGATTCATCCACTTGATGTATCCAACATATTTTTTCCTAGAATAGGAAGAAAGAAAGTAAACTGTAAATGTTTCTCATTTCGACTTTTCAGTAGCTACATAGTCTGTACAGCTCCAGTGCAAAATAACAGAACAAACAGGAAAACACTAGATGGACCCCACACATCCCATTTGGGGTAAATAGAAAACTGTACATTTTATTTTGCCCAAACTGTTCCTTTAAAAAAATGATACACCTTAATGCTTAGTAAGTTCTGCTCTCTCGTTGTCTGTGATATACACAGTCCCTTCAAAAAGTATTGGAACAGCAAGGCCACTTCTTCTGTTTCACTATTCACTGAAGACATTTAGGTTTGAAACCAAAAGCTGAATATGAGAGAATAGATCAGAATTTCAGCTTTTATTTCCTGATATTTACATCTAGATGTGTTAACTTAGAGCATGGCACTTTTTGTTTGAACCCACCCATTTTTCAAGTGATCAAAAATATTGGAACGTGTGACCGACAAGTGTTTCTTGTTGCCCAGGTGTGCCCTGTTAGATTGAGTGTTTAAACAATTAATAGCCCTTAATGTCTACTTTTGGTTTGAGCCCTGGGTTTTGCATGTGAGACTGCATTTGTTGTTAAAAAGGATAAACCAAAATGAAGACCAGAGAGTTGTTTTTGGGAGAAAAGTAAGCTATTTTGAAGCTCAGAAAATAGGGAAACTCAAGTGTCATTGCACAAGCATTGGGCATAGCCAGTATAATAATTTGGAATGTCCTGAAAAAGAAAAAACAGTACTGAAAAAGAAAAAACATACTTTTGGAGGGGACTGTATCTGGCAGGTTGTATTATGGCTGACCTCCTGATTTCATTTCTTTACCATTTGATTATTCTCTCTGCCGAGGGCACTATTAAATGAACCAATTCCATTTTACTTTAGGAAAAAAACAGGAACGTGTGATTAAGGTATATAAGATGTTGTTGTAATCATGAATTGTTTGAGATGTGGCCTGTGTGACTTTTCATATTTTCTAAAGCCCTTGAGGAATATGGTGAGCAATTTAAATGCTAAGTTTGGTGGTTTTAAAATGTACATGCAGATGTTTTTTCCTCACTGTGAAGGTTGTGCACTCCATTTTTTTTGCTAAAAACATTTTTTTCTTGCCTTGCAAAGCCGTGAATTATCCATCTGCGTGATTGGCAGCAACCTTTGGTAGATCAGACTGGATCTGGAATCTTTTCACTTCATTATTAATTTTCTTATCTCCTTCACCACATCCAGAGCCATGCTTGCTGTGTAATGTCATGACATTCTTTATTTCAGCCTTTGATACATGCATAGAATTGCATGACCATCATGGAAAGATTTTCAGAAGGACAGATAACAGAATATACCAGAGTTTAACATTCATTTTCTCTTTGCCTTTTACAGGTCATTGATTTCAGACTGCGAAATTAGCAAGAATTAGAGCACAAAATACAGACTTTTAGGTTGTCTTGTTTGTGCTTTTTTTATCTTTTGTGTTCCACTTTTATAAATAAAAATCATACAGTCTTCACATGAAAAAATACCTCAATACCAGCCAAATGCACAATACCATCCAAATACCACAGGTTACTTTTTATTTTAAATTGTTTTTGACAGGTTGTGTTCATCTTCTTGTCACTAATGCAAAAAAGAGATGAGACTAGAACTCCTTTGTTGAAACAGGAGCTAACTTCGATGGAAAGTTTTGTTGGCTGATCATTAGAATTGAGTTCACAGAGAGTCTACATGGGTTGTTTTTCTTCTAAATATCTTCCTAATGATTTCCTGATATGAATCAAATCCTCCAACTATTTAAAGATCCATAACTCATCCATTTAAATCACACTTTTTCTCCTTTTTTGGATTCTTCATTAACTGTTTTTGGCCATGTCTTTTTAAATGAGGTACAAATCCATAATGCCAGTATTACTATTACAGTACAGTATTAGGTATTGCTATTATTGTGCCTTTCTCTATTTGTTCCTTTTTGCCTTTCTTTTTTTAATCCTCTATTAAATTAGGTAATGCATTGGAGCAGCATTTATAAAAGAAAATGTAGATTTGTCACCAGTGAACCCCTGTGTCGCCTCAGGCTAGTCTCTTATTAGCAAACTGTCATCACATATTTGAAGTTCTCCTGCCATCTCCTTGTCTAATCAGGTTATAATCAATTGCATCTCACAGGCACTTTTATACCACTTTACCTCTTAACTTGCACAAATGTGACAAGCATGTATACTTAAACACGTACACCACATAACCTGACCTTATGATAATATGAATACTTTTTTTCCACCTCTTTGGGTACTTAACAGTACTTAATGGTAACAGTACAAAGATATTCAGTATTGAATGAGATTTACCTGACTGCCCTCCTCCTGGCACAGCACTACACTTCTACACTACAGTGTATTGTAAAGCTTGACCAGTTGTCTAATAAAGAACCTGTTTTTTTATTTTGTTTAATGTGTTTGTTTCTTTTATTTTTTCACAAAATTGTCACTTGTCAATCTAATTGGGGTGGTTAAACTTGGGCAAAGTAATGCTGTAGAGTAAAAATGCCTTCATATATGCCTCTAAAAATAAATAAATAAACAAACATATTTAAAAAAATAAAATGTGTTTATGTATGTGTGTATACATTGTGTGTGTGTGTGTGTGTGTGTGTGTGTGTGTGTAATAAGCCTGCTTTATTTTGTCCTTCAGGAAGGGGTGGAGGTGCGAGTAGCACGGATCTTCAACACATTTGGTTCTCGCATGCATATGAACGATGGGCGGGTGGTTAGTAACTTCATCTTGCAGGCTCTACAAGGAGAACCCCTGACGGTGAGCTTCTACACACTGCTCTAAAGTAGCATGCTGTACTGGTGGCCCATGGGTTATGTTTTGTTTTTTTAAAATTCATTCATTTATTTATTTATTTAAAATGCTGCACCACAGTTTAACATACTGTGATAGCACTTACTAGCTAGTGTTTTAGTGTATTGAGAATGGAACCCCTAATGATAATTTTATTTTAAAGTCTGCTCCTCTTTGTTTTGTTTTTTTAGGTTTATGGTTCAGGTTCTCAGACCAGAGCGTTTCAGTATGTCAGGTAAGCTGTCAGAAAGCTTTAGATCAACATTCGCTCACAAGTGTTCACTGGGGTTTGACTTGCACTTTGATGTGATGTTTGTTCTGACATGACACTGATTAACACTAGATTTCCAGAGATTTTCATCCCAAGCTAAAGGAGGTGCCCCTCCTCTTTCTCCCCACACAAGCTCACTCCAGTGTAAAAATAAGTGTGCTTTTATTCAAGAATAAAACTGAATAATTGATTCATATGACATGTTGCTGTGAATACACTCATTTTGTTCAGGACTGATGTATGTATGCATATTTTAGTATGTTTAATGTGGTCTGGATGACGGAAAATAAGAACAGGTTAAAAAAATCTTTAAATTAAGTATGGACTGTGTGAAGTCCAAATCGATGGTAATGGAAAATGAACACTAATTTGTATTGATTTAAAAGTTGTTAATGTTTTAAAATGTGTTAAGTTGAAATATCAGCCAGATTGCGCTGTTATAACTACACAAAAGACTGTAAATGACCATGAAGGTTTGTGAATTTGTGTGCTGAGTACATGCAAGAGTATACTTTGCATATCAAGCAGATGCAAAATGAACATTAACATATTTTTAAACCTATACAAATTCGTGCTTGTTTTTCATTACCAGCGATTTGGACTTCACACAGTCTGCACTTGAATTACATTTTTTTTCTTATTCTTATTTTCTGCTGTCCACACCGTCTCCTTCACTAAATATATTAAAACATGTCATTTGAATCTTTTTTTATTTACTGTTATTCTTGCATAAAAGCATACTTATTTTTACACCATCTGATACTGTCTCTCTTGAACATTACACATTCTGTGCTAGTCAAGCATGCGCGCACACGGTTTTTTCTCTTTCTCAGATGCTGCTTCGTTCAAACTGAACATTTCTCAATATTTGCAAAACAATGTAAAGTTGCATAGGTGATAACTGCACCGATGAGGGGTGAGCTTGTGTGGGGAGAAAGAGGAGGGTCACCCCCTTTGGCTTGGTACGAAAATTCTCACAGCCCTCCTGAATTCTAGTGTTAATGTCAAGCACATATCAGTATATAAGCTATGAAGAAAGGCTAATACTGGTTTGCTAGCTAGTAGTAGTAGTTCTATACTTAGCAGTAAAACATAGTTTAAAATGTTATGTTGCCCAGAGACTGCTTTTGCTGTCAGGCTAATCCAGCTGTGTGTCATCACTGAGAAAACAAGACATGATGCCAGAGAATCTGAATGTGCCAGTGCTGTAGGTCAACACACTGCATGTTTCAGCGTATGCTCATTTCAATACTTTGGTCACAACCAACTGCCATGTTTATAGTGTGTATGTATAGCATTGGATAAGAAAAATATAGAGTATTGGAGATTTCTATTTCTGTTTGAATTTGTATTTTTAATAATTTAATCATTCAGTCAACAAACTACTGAATAATTTGATGGTTTATAAAAGTAATCACTGACAAGTTCACTTTAATGAAATACTCATAAGGCAATAGCTGATAATTTAGGACTATTCATCAACAAAACGAAGGCTGAAAAATGGGTCATGGTTGAATAGCACTTGATTTTCCTGAAATTCAATTTGAGCAACAACCCACCAGTTCTGGGGTTGGCAAGTCATATTTCAGGGGTGGCCAGAGCTCTGCCCTCAGTTTGTATGAATTCCTGCCAAGGGCAGTGAGCCATCATAGACATTTTAAAAAGCCCTACTGTGTCCCCAACGTAAGCATTTTTATCTAAACATGCAGGGTTTGCCTAATTAGTTTTGCCTGAAGAGAGCAGCAAGGACATTGAATGCATTCTGTCTTTTGAAATGATTTCAGAGAAAATTACTTCACTTCCTTAAGTTCATCCATCAAGCCTTAAAAGTTTGTGTTAAAGGACCTTATGTTAAAAAAAAAAATAATTTGCATGGGCTCAGTCCTAAGGTTTAGAATCACGCTCATGCCACGTAAGAGCTCCTTCGTGTTCAGTCTCCTACCTCAGTGTGTACAGATGCAGACACTGACAAGTAGCATGGAGTATTTCCGTGGGTACTTAGTCTCCTTCTGGCAAGTTTGAAACCTTTTGAATTTTTTTTATTATTTATTTCACCAAACTACCCAACACTGCATGTTTGCAAAACATTCAACACAAGAATCTTTTTGTGGTGAGTCATTGTTCCCAAGATACAGGTTATAAGATGTTGGCTGCCTGTACTATTGGCTAAATCAATGAAAGCATTCATACTGCAGAAAAAAAGTGTATAGGTTATGACCAAAGCTGTTCCAAAATAGGAGCCCATCAGGGTCTAGTAGCTCTTTAGGGAGGTCTGACAGGGAGGATCTTCCTCTAAAATAATTTTTTGAGGCAGAACACACACATACACAACATTCCTGAATTTCCGGCTTACTATTTTAAATTATTAGAAAATTGGCAATAAAGTCAGTTTGTGTCTCCTGAGAATTTCACTGCTGGTCAGTGTTTGATGGGGTAAGAAAGTTCTTTGTCACAGCACAACTAAAATTTGCAGCAGTGAGGACAACTATGGGTAGTGTTACAAGTTTGAAAGTGTTTGGAAAGTAACAGTTGAGAAGCTAATGTAGGACCAGCGATTCACTAGACAGTGATTTACAAGACTGAAATTTGATACTTTAGACACATTGTGAATAGCGGTAGGTCTGTTAAACATACAGTGTATATAAAATGTCTATAGACTCCTCTTAAAATTAAAGGATTTTATGAGGTAAAAAGAAGTTAAACCAAGCTAAACCGTGTCAGATCATTTTCCAACTTTAATATGATATACCAACCAACAAATAGGAATATTTTAGGGATTTACAAAAGAAAAAAAACTTATTACCTGGTTGCTTAAAGGGAGAGTGTGACTGTTCTCAGAATTAACCAGTCACTTTCAAAATCCTGTCAAAAGTAAGTACACTGCAACCCCGCTATAACGGACTCTTTGGGGGACATCCAAATAGTTCATTATATCGAAAAGTTCGTAATACTGAAATGGATCCACATGTCACACCACACATTCACTCTTATGTAAAACAAGACCAACTGTGTTTAATTTATATTTACACTTAATTCACTTACATATTTACGAAGTAAAGGAAATAAGTCACATTCGCCGTTGTTTGCTTGCCGCATCTTCTTTCTTTTCAGCCCATCGTGTCGATTGCAGTCATGGACGAAGTCTCGGAGCTCTTTTGCTTTAAAAGTTGAAATTAAAATTTTCGGGATACCATATTCTTTAGACAAACTTGCTGGTTTCTCACCATGCTTAAAACAGTCCAGGATATGAAGTTTTTCTGTGACGGAGAGAGTCTTACATTTACGAGTATCATGTAATGCAGGCGGATGACGGATGTAACTGCAGGAAGAGTGTTTATTTAAAAATGGGCATGCAAACAGTTCAAAAACATAAGACAAAGGCAGGGTCGTGGAACAGGCAATGGCCGAGCGAGGCACAAACAGAATATCAGAGGTAATCACAAAGGCAAAGTCCAAAATACAAAAGCGAGTCAAAACCAGTAAAGTAATACACAGCACAAAGGCTGGGTAACGTGAGACACTAGGTACAGCGTGTATACTTCGAAGTCTGTGTATTTTAAGGAGTCCTGATAAGCACGTGCTGTGATTGCGCTCTAATCTGGAACAGCTGCATGGTAATTAGTCCTAATGGCGCTGCACGCGCTCAGAGTGTGTGGCCGTGACGAATAGCCATGAGTAAAACTACTTTTAGCTCATAAAATAAAGTCCTTTTAAGGGATTTTTTTTTAAGTCAGTGATTGCCGTTCTCAATAATTGTTAGTGATCGACACCTAAGTGAGGCTAGTTAAGCCTTTGTTTTATGGCGTTAACACACATTGTTAACTTGACTGCAGACTTGATTACTTATTGTTTGTCTCTGATAGGAAGAGGAGCGCATGGCTCAGTAATGTTTTTTTTGAAGACCCTGACTCATTGTCATTAAAGGAGGGGGACACGAACTTAGTTCGTTATATGTGAAAGTTCGTAGTAGGAGTTCGTTATAGCGTGGTTGCAGTGTATCATATACCTGTCATCAATAAAGTGATTATGATTAGCTCCAAACAAAGATCAGCTGTTTATGTAGGATTTTCTCAACATCATCATGGTTTCATCTGCCTGACTCGGATTTCATTGATGAAAGATATTGATCAGGAGAGGAGTACAAAAGAATTCCCAAAACATTCGATGTACCATGGAACATCATAAAGGCATGATCTTCAACAAGTGGAGAAAATGGGGCACCACAGTGACATATCCAATAACAGAATGTCCCTCCAAAGCTGATGAAAGGACAAGAAGAAAACTTTTCATGGAAGCTGCCAAGAGACCTACAGCAACATTAAATTAGTGGCTTGAATATCTGGCAAGTACTAGTCACTCCCTGCATGTGATGACAATCTCTTGTATTTTTGACATGTCTGGGCTGGGGGGTAGGCTGGCTAGACAAAATTCTTTTTATTCTTTTTATTCTCATGGAAATAAAAAATCCAAGCCTGAACCTAAATCACCCCAAACCATGTAGCAAAATGTGTTGTGGTTTGAGTACACCTATGTAGAATGTTTTGAGCATAATTCTAAAAGATATGTTGGGCTCAAAAACAAGACAGCTTTTCACTCAATGGACACCATACCCTGGGTGAAGCATGGTGGAGGCAGCATCGTGGTATGGGGTGGCTTCTCTTCAGCTGGGACTGGGACTCTAGTCAAGATAGAGGGAATCATGAATAGCAGTCTATATTTGGCACAAAACCTGCAAGCCTATGTTGAAGATGAAGTAAAATTTCACCTCCCAGCATGACAATGACCCAAAGCACACAAAGAGTGGTGTATCACAAGTGAAATGTGTTTTAGCGAACTATTAGTTAAGGGGTGTGCACACTTGTGAACCAGGTAAGATCAAGATCTCCCCCCCCCTCCTCTCCCTTCTCTCTCTCTCTGAAACATTTCTTTTTCTTTGTAGCTATGTCACATTAAAGTTGGAAAAAAGATCTGACCTATTTTATCTTGGTTTCATTCACAAAAAACCTGCAATTTTAACAGAGGTGTGTAGACATTTTATATCCACTGCATTTGCATTTAAATAATCTGTTTCTTCCTTTTCATTAATTTACTATTACTACACATTATAATTTACTTTATAATGCTCCTACTTACAAATACTACTACAACACTACTCACTACTGTCTCTGAAAGTACTTCTTTTCCGATTGTATTTCTTATATAAATTATTCCTTACCTGATGTATATATTTTACCTTAATTTCTATGAGCTATAATAATAATAATAATAAAATTAATGAATGTTTATTAGACAATCCTCTGAAAACTACAATACAGCTGTTGTCTATGTTTATCTTCTTTTTTTAAGCCAGAGAACCTATGAGGACTACTAAGGCTTTTGTGCTACTGGGATTTGTATAGAATTGGTATCGAAAAGAAAATTGCTTGGCTTGTGCTTGATGGCACTTTTTGGTTGACCACCTTTACCTTTTGTTAAAAGAAAGCAAGAGCAATAGGTAAAGGAATAATGACAAAAGACCTTTCTTTATGAAAGTCCTCATGTACTTTTAGAAGACCTCATATACTCTGGAAAGACTTCTTGTGTGGAAAATAAAGCATGTGCCATTATGAATTTAGTTTAGGAAATGAGTCATCACATGAGCTAAATGATATGTGAATAAAAGCACATTCTTAACATCATGTGGTTTTCATCTACCATTGCAACATTGTGTGTGTTGTGTCCATTCTTTTTGTAATGCACAGTATTGCATTGTAACATGTTTATTCCTTCTCTCTTTCAGTGATCTTGTGAATGGTCTTGTGGCCCTGATGAACAGTAATGTCAGCAGTCCTGTTAACCTGGTGAGGATTTTAGTAATTAATTGGTTAACTGACTGACTAATGTATTGACTTGCTTTATGACATATATAACTTAGAAAGTACACAGCACAGACTCAACAGCTATATGGGAAGTAGTTACCTTCTGGCTAAATCAAAATCAGTTATAATAAGCATATGCTAAGCATATAAGCATTAAATATCGCCTTCAGTGTTTGATAGAATATTGAATTTTAAATATTGTTCTTCAATTATGAATTAATTTGTTCAATTAATTATTTACTTAATTATGTACTTGATTAAGTATTTAATTGATCGCTTCATTAATGATGCAATACTTCACTAATAACTAAATTTTTTTGGTTGTATTTATGGTCAAAATTTTTCATAAGTGTATTTTTTTTTGTATTTGATATGTAGCTTGTGTAGATTTAATATTACTGCACAATCCTCTTTGGTAGTGATGAGGACTGGACAAATCAAATTTATGGTGAATATTTTGTTTGACTTTTTTTTTTACATTTGTTAAAAAAAGAAGAAAACTTCTGACAATTTGTAATTAAATAATTCATTCATTCATTAATGTCATTAAAGTAATACTTCACTGATAATGAAGTCTGCTGTGTGATTTTATTTTATTTTTTTCATATTTGTCCGTGTAATTTCTCAGCACTCACCACTGACCACATGGATAATGTTTAATAGAGGATAAATTACATGGTTGTCACTCTCACATTTCATTTCTTCATATCTTTGGTTTGCTTTGCTTTCAGGGAAACCCTGAGGAACATACCATATTGGAATTTGCTCAGATGATTAAAAGCCTGGTTGGTGAGTAGTAAAACCAGTGGACTGCTAGGATCATATATGCTCTCCTCTTGCTTCCTCCCTTAACTGAGGTTTGCTGTGAGTGACTACATGAATGTCATCATGGCTCTCACTCTGGTTCTGTAATCCTCTATTTCTCTGTACAGTGAGCCGCAGTCATATTCAGTTCCTTCCAGAAGCACAAGATGACCCTCAGAGACGGCGGCCAGACATACGCAAGGCAAAAATGCTGCTCGGCTGGGAGCCTGTGGTGAGCACTACACTACACATTTAACTGCTAAATCATGCTCATCATTTTTTGGACTTGAATTTAGACTCAAAGATTATGGGTTTATGACAGACTTGTGATATTGTGTGAAATTCTTCTAGAAATTGCATGATTGATATAGGTTTTACTGCTTCCATCTGCTGAGCCTTTCCACACTGTACAAAATACTAGTTGTACACCCCTCAACTGGAGCACTGCATAGAAGCTCTGTCCTTCTTCTTGGTAGTACAGGGTGTCCGAAAATTCAGGAACCAACGGGAGTATGTTGAGGAAATATATATCAATCTGTATACGTTGAGCAAGATGCACAAAAACATGATACAGTAGCTGAGGAAATGCATAGAGTGTGAAGGTGAACATGTAAAGCATATGTTGTAAATAATAAATACAAAATTAAGTACATGTAGTTTTACACTCATTGGTTCCTGGCTTTTCAGACACCCTGTAGAGATGGAGTTTTCAACCAAATGCTGCAGCACAAAAAGCGATGTGTGCACCTTGAGGTGAGCACATGGCCAATCGTTTCCAAGTTGAAAAGGTTTTCAACTTCTTCGCCCCCATAGATATATATTCATATTTTGCTGAAATAACACATGAATAGGTGGTCAGACTTATTTTTGGTTGTATTTATATTCAAAATATTTGTTTTTGATATGTAGGTTTAATATACAGTGCCCTCCAGGATCATTGGCATTCCTTGTAAAGATTAGTAAAAAGGGTTAGAAAAAATCCACCTTTTGGTAAAGTAGC
>JAOTRR010000055.1:12336898-12347961 GCA_028570945.1 Gogo arcuatus
AGCTCTCTCTCTCATGCAGCTCTCTCTCTCACATACACACACAGCTCTCTCTCTCTCACATACACACAGCTCTCACTCTCATGCAGCTCTCTCTCTCTCACACACACACTTCTCTCAGCTCTCTCTCTCTCTCACACACACACGCACACAATTCTCTCAGCTCTCTCACACACACACAGCTCTCTCTCTCACATACACACACAGCTCTCTCTCTCATGCAAGTTCTCTCTGTTCTCTGTCTCACACACACAGCTCTCTCATGCATCTCTCTCTCTCTCACACACACACACAGCTCTCTCTCTCATGCAGCTCTCGCACGCACTACTGTACTCCTATGTTAGTTCAGCCTGCACTGAAAACATTTTTTTTTGTGTGCCAAAAAACATTCTACCCCAGAGAGTGAGAAACTTTTAGAAGTGTTTCATGTGGGTTGACTTTTAACAACCGCATTTATTCTTGCATTGGCTCGCATGCTTGTTCTTGCATGGTATGTGTGTACAGATTTGTTGATTATTTCGTAAAGTCATGTCAGTGTGAAGAAATATGAAATTCTCAAGAGATTAAAAACCTAACACAAGTTCAATATGTTCATACTGAAATATTTCTGATCTCCATCATAAGGAATAACGCTCAGAATTTGCTGTTAGCTCCTGAATACCAAAAGTGCAAGAGCTTCTTTTCTCCCTCAGCATTTTCCAGCAGCGTTGAACATCATATTAATGAGAAATCAAACATAGTAGTTTAGGAGGCGTTGGTGCAAACGCTGGACTCAGAGTCCGCAGTGCAGCTACACGTCACAGTTGTGCTGAGTTACAGCAGAGACTTGAAGCTTTAGAAGATGATCTGTTTGAGCAGCGTGTACAGATGAGGAGGTGACAGAGCTGGACAGACTAAAGCATGGCACTCATGTCATGCAAGTTGTTACCTCTTTTTTTTTCTTTTCTTTTTTTTAAGCCCTTACCTTTAACCTCATTTTTAGCCCATATCCCCTTTCCTCAAGAGGCTTTGCCTTTGCCAGGCCGCCACTGTAAATAAGACTCTTATTCTTAGTGACTTGCCTGGTTAAATAAAAATAAAGAAGTGCTGCTGCATTGCTCTCTTTAGATAGAGATGAAACGAGGATAATGCTGCATTCAAGTGGGAACTGGGAAGTTTTACAAAGCTTACGACTTCCCACTAGGAACGGTTCTCCAGCTCATAATTCCAACTTGGAATGTCCAAGTTTTTCGAGAGCTCAGTGTGGTTTGTTTTTTAAGCAGTCTTTTGAGTTTCTGTTTCTATTTTAAATCACTAAAATAAATGTAATCTGCAGCTCTATCACATCAACTTTAAAAATAAATGATCACAAACCCAACAACACTTTAATCCCAGTTTTTGTAGACAGCTTACAGTGGATATTCATTTTATTTCCAACTTCAGGCAGCTGACTTCTCACAAACACTCTAATGTTGGAAGTAGGAAGTTCCGTGTCGGAAAAGTCCGAGATCCCAGTTATCGTGAACGTAGCATTAATCCCACTGGCACTGCTATTAGCATGTAGTCGAACAGCATTGTGGGTAACGTAGGAAGCCGTTAACCAAAGTGAAAATAAACCAACCGAAAAAGTCAGCTCAGGGTTTCTTTATACAGTAAATACTGGACGCCACTGAAGGTTGTGTTAATTATGAAGATTAATATGCAAGTCACTCACTTCTTTATGTCACAGGGTAACTCTGGAAATGCAGGTGAGCTGGAATGAAACCGCCACTTAAGGGTGTTCATCACGTATGCATGCGTAATGACAGTCCAGAATATATAAACACTGTGTTTTCTGAATTATGATGTTGATTTACACACACAAACACACACACACCCCTTATCCATGTCATTTTGTGCTGTGTGATATAAAAGATGTATGTCAGCTTCTGTGTCTTTATATCATGTTTCCTGTTTATAGATCATGTGTCCTTTTTTTTCTCCTCTGTCTCTTCTCTCATAACACATCGTCATAGTGACCGCATCACACGAGCCAATCAGGCTGCATCCAGACGTGGAGGGAGTTCCTAGGTAGCCAATCAGCTGGGAGCTCTGCTGATCAGTTGTAATTGAGGAAGTGTTGCTGTAGTGACTCATAGGCAGAGCTAATTTTAGCCGTTGAGCCGTGTCAGGAGGGCGGCGTGGGCACGAACCCACCTCAGTTCATTCCTCATAGCTACATTTACATCGGAAAATGATACGACCAATAGCTCATTCGAAATTTAAAAAAAAAATTCCTGGGCTGGTCAATTCACATGAGGGTGGATTAAAAAAAAAAAGTTATTTATGTTCACAAGCAGAAATCTTTGTACAGGTTGTGAGTATGTGGGTTTGTGCCACAGTATGATGTCCAACATGGTGGCGGAAAACCCCGTGCAGAGGAGGAAGGTGTTTAAGGTTCTATACCTTCTGAAAAACCTCAGAAAAGCAAACCAGCCTTTTGCTTGTAAAATGACAAATCTGTGAAATGTAAGCATATTGTACACATACGTTTTATTAACATTGTCTGTTTATAAGGAAAGATTTTAAGTGTGTTTGGTTGAGAGCTGTGTGTGAGAGATTATTTTTCAACGTGAATGGGTGTGATGAGTGTGTTTGTGTTAAATCAGATGAGTTCCTCCGCTGTGTGAGGTAGGTAGAGGTGTGTGTGTGTGTGTGTGTGTGTGTTAGCTGTGTCCTTCCTACTGTATCCAGGACTTCATATAAACAAATGTGTACACACACACACACACACTTGTATGCAATGCTGCTTACAGTAATGAAATGATAATAATGAACTTTATTTATATGAAGCATATTTTGTGTACTTAGTGTAGAACAGTGAAATAAAGAAAAGTAGTAATAATAATTCAAGAAATAATAGCAGTGAGACAAAGAATAAAATAGGTATAAGCTATAAAATTATATATATGGGAAGAAAATTGTGTGTACCAATAAACATACAGTACAATAATTAAAATAATATGAAAGTAAAGTTTTTGATTTTTGTGTGCAAATCAGCTTTGTAAATGTATAAATGTAGCATCTTTGTAAACGTAAACGTCATTAACGTTGTCTGCTTATAAGGAGACATTTTAAATGTTAATAGAGTGGTGTGTTTTGGGTTAATATACCTGCAGTTTGAATGCATTTGTATGGAAATGAAGATATTTGCATGTAAACAGCCGGTGAGGGAAAGTGGCTGAGAGCGAACAGAAGGAGACGGATGTATGGAAATGTGTCACACACAAACGTACACGTCGACGTTCTTAGAAGAATGCTTTAGGTTTATACGTGTGCGCGTTAAACCCACAGGAGAGTCATGTGACAGGTGACAAGTTTTATGTAGCTTTCTCTCTGCATAGCATCTCAGAAGTGAGCACTGATACACACTGCTCACCATGGTTGTGTTTAGGTTCAGGATTTCACAACCAGTCAGTGAGGTTTTATGTGTTAGACAGCTGCGCATCACAGCTGCGTTATAAGAGGAAGAGACAGACGAGTTCACTGGTGGTCTGAGAGTAATATAATAAAGCTGCTACTGATACGGAGCAGTAAATTAAAGCGTGGCAAACTTTTGCAGGAGACAATGCAGCCTTCTCAAGGCAATAGATAGAGCTATCTCTCTCTCACACACACACACACACACACACACACACACACTTTCACTCTTTGCATTTTGTATCGTAAGCAATATGGTTTCTGTAGCAATCAGCAGGTTGAAAATTGCCTGGGTCAGCAGGAGTGTGTGAGGTCAGACTGAGCTGTCACCATAACTGTGAAAGCACTTTTGTTGTTAGATGGATGAGAAGCTGAATCTCTGTTCAGTGTGTACAGGCTTGCTGAAACTGGACATTTTAAAAACATCCCCTTGTCTTTTGCTAATTTATCAACTGTCCAGTTTTGGTACCCATGTAGCTTCAGGTTCGTGTTCTTGGCTGAGAGAAGTAGAGAACAATGATCTGCTGTTGTAGCCCGTTCGCCTTAAGATTTGGCGTGTTGTGCGACCTGAGGTACTTTTCAGCTCACCACAGTCGTAAAGAGTGACTGTTTGAATCTGTTCAGCTGGAAACTGGCCATCCTCCTCTGATCTCTCATTAATAAGGAGCTCCCACGTCTCCAAGTAAGTCGCAGAGAGTAGAAACACGCACGTATCAGTGACACACAATGCTAGTTCTGGGCTGGTGCTAGTGTCGGTTTGGAGTTGGTTCAACTTGCTAACCTTCTAAGAGCTGGATGCTTTTCCATGGGCTATAGAGCCACGTCATTATGTCACTATATACGTCTCTGGTTTCCCAGCAACGTTAGCACGAAGCACAACAACAATGGTGGATTACTGGATTAGGCAGACTAGACCCAACACTACCTGTTTTTTTTTGTTTGTTTGTTTTTTGTTTTAAATAAATGGCGGTCACAAAGATCTAGTTGGTCTAGTTATGAGCCCCCTGACGTAAGCGGTTCTTGGTTCTAGACCAGTAGAGCGTTGGTGCTACTCTCGAACCAGTTTTCCTGGCTGAGAGCCAGTTCTGTGGCTGTCGAAACGCGAAGAACTGGTTCGAGATTACACATCGGCTCCGAACCAGCCCTCAAACTTCCTTTGTGGAAAAGAGGTATGTGAGGTATTTCTTTGTCTCTACTAAGAATGAGCCAGCGATTCTTGTAGTCGAGTCTGAATGACTTCCCATGACAGTCTATTTCAGACATGACATCACTGTGTTTGACTGAAACTCATTGTTTAACACACTTGACTTGACACACATACTCCAACACTGATGTCACATCCTGCCCGGCCGATTATAGACACCAAACTCAGGCGGCACAGAGGTCACCGCCCACCAGCTGACGTAGTCCTGCATCTAATGTTACTTCCTTTCTTTAGCAGTTCTCCTCCTTCCTTCCTACTTGTTTCTCAACTTGATGGAGATACACTTCACTGGCAGGCAGATGTTGATTCGGTGGCGGAAAATACTTATGCTACTCCATGATGCAGGATGGATTTAGTCAGCACTGATGAACAGAATCACCTGCAGATGGGACGAGGTCTGAGACTCACATAGGACTGAATGCAGGGTGAATCCTTCAGTGATGACGTGATCTTCATGATCTTGATATCCTGTTATTCAATGTAGAAGGTTTGAAGATCTCAACAAATAGCTGTGATACAGTTTAGAGCAGTTATTTACAGTGAGGAGTGAAACACTCGGGTGGCGTGCTGTTATAGGAAAATAATCAGCCAGACATGAAGTGGAGTCACTCTTACCGATTATTTTCCTATAACGGAACATAGTGTTTTATTCCTCTTACACCACAGCAGTTTGCTGATGATTACAGTCTTTGTTATTAAAGAACTACACATCATACTGTACTTTTATCTGTTTAGAGTTACATTTAAGTTAGTTCCTAACATTATAGCAGCTATAAACAGTTCCCTTATCAGCCTGTTTATTTCTCTTGAAGTCCAAAAGAATTTGCTGTATGAGAGTTCTGGCTTCACCTCTGACTAGGCACTGACACAGACCCTGAAATGTTAAATAAATGACTCCTTACAGAAAAATTCACATCAACTTTTTTTTTGGGAGGGGGGGATTTCTGCTCCAGATTCTCCCTAATTTCGTCAAACCAAGGAGGGTGACGGCCAGTCCAACCCATCTTTTTGAACGGCTGCTCATGCTCAGCGTAACACACTCTGCCCTCTTCCACATACATGAGCTCATAGACTCCTCTGATTGGTTACTGTCACCACTGACAGGGGCGAGATGGTATCCCATCCTCCCACCAAGAAAGCATGGGCAATTTTGCTCTCTTGGACTCCAAGCCACAGATGGCTTCAGTTTTGTGTGTTTTTAAGTGGAGCTTCGGCTGTAAAAGTCCCTGTGAATGAGCTGTTACTATAGAAACGAAAACGTATTAGAACAAGCGCATTACTATAAACTTGTGAATCATTTTGCAATAAGAACTACTGTCAGAGCTGCCAATCAGAATTGAGGATTCACAGCCTATGTCTGTTTCACTGGAATGAGACTTTGTGTTCAATCCTCACAGAAGGACGAGGTGTATCTGAACCTGGTGCTGGACTACGTCCCCGAGACTGTGTACAGAGTCGCCAGACACTACAGCCGAGCCAAACAGACCCTCCCCATGGTTTACGTCAAGGTGTGTATGAGTGCCTCTGCTCTACTCTGAGGTGTGTGTGTATTTCCAAAGTACATGTGCGTCAGTCCCTCTGGTGTATGGTAAGGAATCTTTGTGTCTGCCCAGGGTTTATGTCAAGGTGCTTGTGTGTATGTTATGAATTAAAGTCCTCTCCTTCTGTGAAATCCCTACTCTTACCTGAGGTCTGGGTGATATGGCAATATAATATGGATATCGTGATAATTTGTTACAATACAGTTTTCTGAGATATTGTGGACATTGTGTTACCTTTTTATTAAATGATTTTTAAAAAGAATTTTGTACTTAATCTTCAACTTTTTAACTTTTTTCCCTTTCCAGTGTTAAATAATTTGTATTTTTTATAAATAAAATGTTTTCTAAAATAAAAAACCTGTTAAATAAATTGCCAAAACAAATTACCAACCAGTTTTTTTTAAATGCAAAACTTCTGTACTGTTGATTTGGAATGTTGAACGTGTGTGTGTGTGTGTTGCAGTTGTATATGTATCAGCTCTTCAGAAGCCTGGCCTACATCCATTCATTTGGAATCTGCCATCGAGACATCAAACCCCAGAACTTGCTGCTGGATCCTGAGACGGCCGTGCTCAAACTCTGTGACTTCGGCAGGTCAGTGCTGGGACACTCATGCACGTACATATATGGATGTCTCTCTTCACCCCTCTGCATATCGTGTATCATAGAAATGTATAGTGATGTGAAATTTCCGGTATGTAGCCCAGCTCTGGTGAGGATAGAGCACGCTGCGGTACTCCTTTAAACCCCAGTGCAGTGTAAAGTGGTGTGTAAGAACAGCTGAACTCCTGCATGCTGTGGCTTGGTGTCATTTTGCCCGGTCATACCTGAGCAGCCTGTGCAGTTTAGTTAATAACTCACCTTAATGTGCATACTTAAACACTGTAAAGAAATTTAAAGCTGGAGATTAATCCTGAAAAAATGAATTAGCTGATCAGAAGCACACACCACATCCAAAAACCTTCAGCCAGCCGTGAAGTGCGTGGAACTTGAGTTAATTATTAATAAATATAACCTTTCTGTCTGCACTTTTCCTCACATGATGCAGTCATCAGAGTGAGACGAGTGTTGTTCAGAACTCTGATGAGAAAACATGAAGGATTTATGAACTGCTTGAATGTTGAACTCTGCTGTATGCAGTGTGTCTGTGTTTCTCTGTGTGCATCTGTCTGTCTCACTGTGTGTCTGTCTTTCTGTCTCTTTCTCTGTTTGTCTGTGTTAGTTTCTCGGTCTGTGTGTGTGTCTCTGTGTGTAAATTAAATTACAGAAATGTGGAAATAGAGAAAAGGATCAAAGATGAATAAATATCGCCTGTTCCTGTGAGTGTGTTAGCTGCGAGATGCATTTGGTATTGGTTGTTCTCTCTCTGAACGCCATGTTTTCCCATGCACAGCGCTAAGCAGCTGGTCCGTGGAGAACCAAACGTGTCCTACATCTGCTCGCGGTACTACAGAGCTCCTGAACTCATCTTCGGAGCCACTGACTACACCTCCAGCATAGGTATGTTAAAGCTAATGCTATATCACATAAACCTCATATTCAGCATACAGTCATTAAGAGCACAGTAATCATCACACTGTAACGGTGTGTATGGGTGTGTGCGCTAAAGCGTTGTCTGAAAAGGTTGCCTGTGATGTGGAGCGTGATTGATTTTGTTACCCATGTTTCATGCCCCTGTCATTGACCTTTGACCGTTTTTTGTTTTTTTTTTGAGACGTGTGGTCAGCAGGCTGTGTACTGGCTGAGCTGTTGCTAGGGCAACCGATTTTCCCTGGTGACAGCGGAGTGGATCAGTTGGTGGAGATCATCAAGGTACTGACACTCCATCCTGGTGTGGGGTGTGTGTTCATTCACATCTGATGTATGGCTTCTGTCTGTCTCACTCTGTCTCTTGGTCTGTCTCTCTCTCTCTCTCTCTCAGGTTTTGGGCACACCCACCCGTGAGCAGATACGAGAGATGAACCCCAATTACACAGAGTTCAAGTTTCCTCAGATAAAGGCCCACCCATGGACTAAGGTGAGTCAACAGGTACAGAAAAAAATCCGTTTCTCTTCCTTCAGCTCCATCACCACCTTCACGCTCACCTCTCCATCCTGATCATCTCATTTGTCTCCATCCTGCCTGACTCAGCACTCAGGTGTGGTTTATTAACTTCAGAGCTCACTCTCTACACACTGTGGATTTCATATGCTGTGCTGTTCATGTGCAGAAGCCATGTATTATTTTTAAATGTATATACTCATAGGCTGTCCTGTCTGTCTATCCAAGTTGTTGTTCTTTAGTGCAGAGATAATTTGGCCGTTTCTGATCGGACCTGTCGTACACCTCCACAGAAATATTTTAGTTTTAACCCTTAGGCTTGTTTCCATCTGTTCACCATTTGAATGAATAGGATTCAGAGCAAAACTGATTCTTTGGTTCGTATGCTAGTTGATTTGATTTAGTTTCACTCTGCATGTAATTAAACGAACCAAAAAGGAAAAAAAAAGTGGCTTAGGACCATGTAGAGCTGAAAACGTTCTCGTAGATCATCTTTGACTCATTGCTGAGAAATATGGTGACGGAAAAAGGTAAACAAACCTCATGACAAAAATCACTTGAGTACAGAGGACATGGGGCTGATGCTAAAGAAATGCTCACGAAATACATAAATAACTAGTTTCAGATATTTTGCATACACATCCATTGTATGTTTCCTCTGTTCATTAGTCCACATATCCAGAACATTACAGCTGCAGCATTACAGCTCTGTCGTTAGGCTTAGTCTGTTTCTCTTGGGTTGACTACGGGTCGAATCGTTTTCTCACTGCAATCAAACCACGCTAGAATTCATTTGGAAGCAGTCTGACAGCAACCCACCACCTCAGACGCTCTAACACTAGTTGTTTTTGTTCTCACCCAAGTGCGAACCAAAGAAGTGGAAGTCCTAGTTCTATTTCTGTAGTGCTAGTTCTATATAGTGTTATATTCAAACGTACTAAATCACTGCACTGTAAATTCCCAGACTGGACTGACCAGCAGGATACAGTCTTTAAGTATGAACTCCATGCTGTCGAGTCATAATTATCTCAATGGTTCAGTGACAGAACCTAAGGGTGTTACTGCTGGCACGAGCCTGACGCCTGTCACTCAACCCATTTCTAGATTTAGTCCGATTTAGTTTTTATTGCTGGACAGTAACGAAAGCTGCAGGAGTCTTGATTTACTCAAGTGTTTGAAATTAAGTTTTGAAATTTGCCAGAATCACCCTACCAGTTTTACAGTGCACGTACATGTAGTAGTAGTCCTCGAATTAAACATGAAGACTGATGTGATGTGAATGACAGGGATGGCGACAGCATCATACTGTTATGCTGACCTGTCTAATGTCATGCACTTTATTGTTGAGTATTTTTGTCTTTGATAATTATTGTTCTGTGTTTATTGTGCTGAGTATTTGTTGTTCTGAATATTTATTGTCCTGAGTGTTTATTCTCCTGTGTATTTATTTTCTTGTTGTATTTATTCTCCTGATTGTTTATAGTCCTGAGTATGTACTCTCCTTCTTGTATATTGTCTTGTTTGTTTATTGTCCTGAGTATTTACTCTTCTGCTTGTTTATTGTCCTGTTTGTATATTCTACTGAGTATTTATTCTCTTGTTGTTTTTGTTCTCCTGTTTGTTTATTCTCCTGTGTATGTATTACTCTGACTGTTTATTGTATATTTTTGCGTCTCTCACTGTTGTGTATTTGTACTTTACGTAGTCATGTGTATCATGTTACACCATGGTCCTAAAGAAACATTTCTTTAGGTTATAGTAGGAATTAATTTATATGTAGGAATGACAACAAATCCCACTTGTCTTACACTTGTCGTGTGCTGTGTTTTCAGGTGTTCCGGCCGCGCACACCTCCTGAAGCCATCGCTCTGTGCTCTCGTCTGTTGGAGTACACACCCACGGCTCGGCTCACGCCGCTCGAGGCCTGCGCACACTCCTTCTTTGACGAGCTGAGAGACCCGAACATCAAACTGCCCAATGGGAGGGAGAAGCCATCACTGTTCAACTTCACCACTCAAGGTTTGGACTGGTTTTAGCCTGAACAATAAACTTGATCTTCAGACACACTGGACCAACTTCATCTCCAACCTTCTGTACTATTAAGCTAGTTCCCTAACAGCTATTTTTCTCTCTGTTTCTCTTACAGAATTGTCCAGTAACCCATCCTTGGCCACCATCTTGATTCCTGCTCACGCACGTAATCAAGCAGGTGCCTCCACCCCCACCAATGCCTCCAGCACTACAGGTTAGTCTCCAGGATCTTCTTGTTTGTGTTTCAGCTTTCTCTCCAAGAGCATGTTGACCATAATTCCTCCCAGACCATGGAAAAAAAATTAGACATGATATCTAATAATTACACATAAATGAATGGTTTATTATAGAGTTCCTAAATTTCCATGGCTCACAGCCACAGAAGCTCCTCCAGTTCATGGCTGATCAGAACCATCCTGAGCATTTAAAATGTAATTACAGCTGTAAAGCAATAATTGCATCAAAAGTCAGTGAAAAATAGACCTACACAAGCTACAACGAGGTTTTACAAACAGTGCACCCTGATTAAGGAAGAAGCCACCCTGAGTCTGATTTTCTGCCCTTAACACCAGACCTTGTACATTCTGACATAAATATACTTTTTTTTTTTTTTTACAATTACAACCCCAAATCAGAATAAGTTATGTTAAAATTGAAATTAAAACTGAAAGCAATGATTATGTACAAATCTTTGACCTGTATGGCATTCAAAACAATACAACAGCACATTTGATGTTTTACCTCATGAATTTAATCGCTTTTTCAAAATAAACACATTTCAATTTTGATTCTTGCAACACATTAAAAAAAA
>JAOTRR010000055.1:12415804-12426261 GCA_028570945.1 Gogo arcuatus
TGTTTTCAGTTTTAATTTCAATTTCAACATACTGTCCCAACTTTTTCTGATTTGTAGTTGTACTACTATTACTACTAACACTAGTACTACTAATAGTACTGCTAATACTACTACTATTACTAAGAAGAAGAAGGTTGTATAAAACACATCATTGTGGAAAACTGCACTGCTAAAACATGTTAGCAAGTGAAAATGTTTAGAGTATGGACATTTATTGGAAGATAATTTTGCTTGTTTCTAGAAATAAATGTTTAAAATTGGCAAAGCTATTTGCCAATAGAACAAGATTATTTCAAATCAGTAAATAAAAATGTCTAAAAAGTGGTTTAGTAAGGTTTAGGAGAAGATATATGATTTATTGCAATATTAAAATACTAAATAAATCTGACTGTGTTCAAGCGTTTTGGTGTTTTTTTTCTTCAGTGTGTAGTTACTTATAGTCTCTAACTGTTTACAGCTTAGCCGGATGTTGATCCTAGTCAGCTCTTGTGAACTTACCATAAAGATAATCATACGCCCTCTGCGCTCTGAATCCCTTGTTGCCTTCATTTTTCTTGTGAAGAGTGCGTGTGATGGACATGTTCATTTTAGACGGTTTGTAATCTATATTTATCTAGCCTTTGCTACTTTTACAGTGCTATGTTCCTGCTCGACGAGCTAACTAGTAGAAAACAGTGCCATGGCGGGTTTCCATGGAGATTGTAAACGACCAGGCAAAGCGTTACTTTAATTTTACCACCAGAGGGCGCAGTCGGTTTATAATCACTTTACAGCTTAAAGTGATTAGTATTGCCTGTAAAAAAAATAAAAATAAATAAATAAACAAATAAAATAATAATAATAATAATAATAATAATAATAATAATCCTTCAAAGCTGTATTTCAGTTCAATTTAAATGCCTGGTATGGCTATTATTCACCACCTGCACCAAAACATACATACATAACCCACCAACCATAATGTTATATTTATACAGTCCTGTGCAAAAGTCTTAGGCACCCTAATTTCTTTATACAAATTTTGTCTTTGATGCTTATTTTATGACTTTTGAGTTATTCGTTCATTAAAAACAAACATTTCCAAATTTTACCTTTCCAACAAAATGAAATGTTACAGAATAATGTTGTATGTCAGTAAAGAAGGTAACATATTACTAATAGAAGACTTTTCAGGGGGGAAAAGAATGCTGGCTGTCAGGGATTACCTGTAAAAACAGAAGCTATAGTCTGAAGTGTGACAGTAAAGCTCAGAAGAACTGTGGCAGGTTCTCCAAAAACTGCATGAAGTGTACCTGAGACTACTGATGCATTTTTAAAGGGAAACAGTTGTCACTTTGTTTAGCGCTATTTACTGCTCTTTAGGCATTTTTTTTTTTGCTTTACAGCGTTTATTCCCATTTTATATATAATAAGGCAAAAAAAAAAAGCAAGCTTGTTATCAGCCTCTTATGAGCCTTTAAGCTCAATTCTTCGGGTCTTACCAGCATGAAATAAGATCAGATAAGATCAGACAGATGAAGTAAGGATGGCATTGTACCATCCCAATGGCCGTTGCAAGAAAGAACCTATGAGGCCAAGGACTGAGGCAGCCTTCATAATGATCTTAACGAGTCTGTTAATGTCCACTGTAGTGATGCTTTTGCCCAAATACATTGCATTAAAAAGCACTTAACATCACAGCCTGTAATAAAATGTGTACAGCAGATTCACATGTACACCAAAAGACTTCCCATTCCTCAGAAAATAGCTAGCTCTGACTTTTCTTATACAGACTGTCGATGTTTACATGAGAAATCAGAAAGACACCCACATTGCTCCTTGCATATTTGCTCCATTGGACATTGATCATCCTTCACTCCTGCTCAGTCTAAAAGCTGTAGGGAGTCCAGTGCCATGCCCACATGTCATAAGATGACCTAGTACGTAATCCCTCATTAGATCTCTTTCCACCTGGTTAAGAGGTAATGAACAGACTGGAACAAGGAGGGGAGCTGCTGACGGTCTTCATAATGTAATGTGAAAGTGTGCTGAGAAATGGTAGGATGGGTGTGGCAAAAAACAGATTTTTTTTTTTTTTTTAGATATGAACCGTACACTAATATGGAGAACATTGTAAAAAACCCAGAGTTAGAAATGCCAGCACTGTCTGCATGGTACACGAATTACGGTTCTGACAGTTCTTCAATGTCAAGTATGTCAGGCGGCAGAGATAGTGACAGTTGTGGAGAGTGCTTTTTATTTAAAAGGCTGGCAAATGCCAACACAAATCCAAAACATTAGTCTTAACTGAGGCCAAAGGCAGGCACCAGATCAGGCGATGAGCAAACAGGATATCAAAGGTCAAGACAAACCACAAATGAGAACAGCAATCAGAACAAAGGCTTGGTATATCAGATGTAGAACAGAGCTGTGTGTGTGTGTTTGGAGTGTGCTTATATAGGTGAGGTGGTAATTGAGTCCATGTGTGTGTGATCAGTAATCTGGTGACTGTGAATGTGACAATGAACATGGTGTGCAGATGTTGTAGTCCATGGAGTCCACCTTTGTAGTTTGCGATATATTCTGGGATATGGCGTTTGATGCTGTTTCCGGCGTAGACATGACAAAGTAAATCCCTCTGGTTTATAATAGTGCTTATGTCTCAACTACACATCTGCAGGTCAGAATTGGAATGTATGTCTGTTAGGCAGTTTAGAAAGTTAGTACTCTCTTATACCAATATTTTAGGGGCCTGACACACAGAACTGCATTAGCCTGCTACAAATGTCCATGGCTGTAACATCATAATCAAGTTCGCAGATGACATCACGGTGGTGGGTCAGATCAGAGGTGACGATGAGTTGGCCTATAGGGATGAGGTCCAGCACCTGGTTGTGTGGTGTGATGATAACCTGGTGCTTAACACAGAGAAGACCAAGGAGATCACCATGGACTTCAGGCGGGTAAGGAGCCATGCACACACCCCCATCTTCATCAACGGAGCTGTTGTAGAGCGTGTGTCAAGCTTAAAGTTCCTTGGTATCCACATCTCCTGGACCCTAAACTCCTCCATCCTGGTAAAAAAGGCACAACAGCATCTTCCTACGGAGCCTTAACAAAGCTCACCTCTGTCCTAGGATACTGGTGGACCCCCTTGAATACTCACTGCCACTCAGTACACTCCTGCTAGATTGAGGGAAGCCCAGGACGTGTCAGGAATGTGGATCAGAATCCCTGCCTCCTTAAGGGGACACTGACTTCGGAAATGTCTGGTTTTCCTGCCGCGCCTGCAGATCTGCCCAGGCTTTTTCCCCAGTGTTGGTGAACACAGATGGTTCCACCCGAAGAGCGAGAGAGGGAGTTAGCAGCAGCATTGGCACAGAGGTAGGAGGAGGTGAGGGAAAATGGGGAGGAACACGGGTTCGGGGAGCAGGCTTCAGGGGAACTGGCCCCCATTTCTGCAGTGCTGGGGTAGGGGAGGGGCAAGGAGAGAGAGAGAGAGAGAGAGAGAGAGAGAGAGAGAGAGCACGAGGGAGAAGGGTCGGGAGTGCCTGCTCCCGGAAATGCCGCCAGATGGTCCTCCACCAGGTTGTTGGCTGGGAGCTGTTGAACTGCCAGCTGGGCTTCCCCTGACAGGAGCGGCAATAGGTGGACCACCCATTGCGACGATGGCCATGAGCACGCTTCAGTGACACGCTCAAATAGCTCCACAAACACTTCTGGATCATCCTGCAGCCTCATCTTGTGTAGTTGCACGTGGGGTTTGGCCACAGTATCCGCAGGAGCGGCTGCTGAAGTACCTGTTAGCTGGACCAAGCTCCGGATCACCTGCCGGTCCTCTGCCTGGGCCTGGAGCAGAGCCCGGAAGCGCTGCTTCTGATCTGTGCACTGCTCGGCAAGGGCGTGATGTTGAGCTTGGGGGTCCGGAGGATCTCTGCAACTGGTGTGGACTCCATGACAGCCCTTTCTCCTCACTCCTGTGTAACACTCCTCACACCAGTTTAACACTCTTGCAGTTCAGGGAATGAGGAACGGAGAGACAGACTTGACAACTCAAGGTGCATTTTATTTTTAGTTTATAGATCACTTTTCAATGAATTTATTTTTCTCTGATCTATGCGCACACACATGGCGCTGGGTAGCTCAGCTCTCTCTCTCTAGTTACTGGCTTTTTTCTGAAAGAACACAGAAGACACACAAAAGTAAATTGCCAGTAATCAAACATAGGTGAAACTCAACACATGTGACCTGCCGGTTCTACCCAACTCCTCGCTGCCCACAACTGACACTTGACCACGCCCTTGCTGCCACAATATTCAATATATAGTAATAACATATTCATGATGAGCCCTTCCAATAACAACACTGCCCCCTTTACCTGACTCTAAACTCTTGGAGTACATGTAGCAAACCTTGACCTGAAGCTTAGGATTGAGGAAGCAGTAGAGTGACTGTTGCTTACATTTCCTCCATGGTGTAGATGGTGTTGTTTAGTTCCACTGCCATGTGGTAGATCTCTTCTCTGGCCAGAGCCTCGGCTGTTTGATTGATGCTATCCAAGATCACATCCTCCAGGTATAGATCCACTGTGGCCTGGTGCACCTTCATCACCTAAGAGCACACAGTACAATAACGATAGACACATCACACTGACAGTTGTATGCAGAAATACCATATTTTTATTCAGTTTTCAAGTGAAAAAGGTAAACATAACTGCAGCAAAATAAAAAACAACACCATTTTTGGTAAAGGGTAATGCACAGTTAACTTAGATTTGATTAACTTGAAAAATAGAAAAAAAATAGCGTTGATGTCACATGCATAAGTTTCTCATACCAAGTGTCCTGGACAGAGCCCTTACCTCAACCCCACTGAACATCTTTGGGATGAACTGGAATGCCGACTGCGACCCCGGACCTCCTCGCCTGACATCAGTGTCTGCCCCTACTGACCTCACTAATGACCTTGTGTATCTAGCGGAAAGCCTTCCCAGAAAAGTGGAGGTTATAATAACAGAAAAGGGGAATAAATCTGGAATGGGATGTTCAGAAAGCAAATATGGATGTGATGGTCAGGTGTTCATAAACTTTTAGCCATTTAGTGTAGTTCTAACCAATATTCCTTAATCTGTGTGTTCATTCTCCTGATGGTGATCGCTGTTGTGTGAAGCCTCCTCCACCTGTTTGACTATCTGACAGAGCAGTGAGGTGGAGGCTCTGGTTGAGGGAGAGAGGGGCCGAGGGTTTGTGGAGGAGCTGTCAGTGCCATGGATAAGGGTACGTGCTGCAGTCAAGTGCCTCCTTTGACTGTGCCTCACTGAAAAGGATAGAGGGGGTGGTTATGAAAAAAGCAAAATAGAGTGAGAAAAATCACAGATAATATCTCTGTGGGGGATGTTCAGGGCAATTTAACTCCTTGTATACATCTTTTGCAGCACTACCACTAAGTCTATGGATTTTTATTTTTATTATTATCTCCAACACATCCTATTTCCACAGTGGATTTTCTCAGCCTTTAACCCCACCATCAGAAGTGGACCCATCTTTTATTCAGGAAACCTTGCCTCCAGTAGAGGAGTTTAGGTAGCTTAGGATCTTATTCTTTAGTGATGGAAAAAGAGAGCGGGAAACGGATGGGGTCAACTACAGCATTATAGTTGTTCTAATACTGTAGTGGGGAAGCAGGAGCTCAGTTTGCAGAAAATGATCTCTGTTTACTGGTCATTCTACATCCCTATCCTCACCTATGGTCACATGCTGTAGATAGTGACCAAAAGAATAAGGCCATGAGTAAAGGCAGTGGATATGAAGTTTCTCAGCAGGGTTGCTGGGCTTATTCTCCATGACAGGGTAAGGAGAGAAATCCAAAGAACCTCAGAGTAGAGCTGCTACTACTTTAAATTGAGAGGAGCCACTTGAGGTGGTTTGGGCAGTTCTGGACTGACCTTCTAATCCCCCAACAGGAAAAGTGAAAGGAAAGTGAATAAATGAATAAATCTTTCCAGCTTGCACAATCAAGTTTGCTGCATAAAAAATGGTTTCAAGATGTTTGCGAATGTTTGCCTTTGTTTGCTAATTTGAATGCATCTCTGTTCTCCTTTTAAATCCCTACTCATAGATGTGATTGATTAGATAGATAGATGTTGAAAAAGTTGGATTTTGTTGCATTTTGAGTAAACATAAGCTCATGTAGCTGTAACTATCCCAGTGGATCATGTGTAGATATCATAAGTCTAACCAGGACACATAAATGAATAATAAAATTGAAAGTTAGACCATTTATTAACTATTTACATGCACTACATGCAGAATTAGAAGCTCTAGATGTATTAAGCAAAAGGACTTAACTAAAAATTTGCATTTGGCCTCTGCTGTGTTAATTCCAAATCATTTACCATCAGATTCACAGATAAGCCCTGTGCACTCTGTTCTACATGTTTACGCTTCATTTCCCAGAATGCCTGTGATTCAATCACAGATGACCTTGTTTCCAGCTGCACATTTACACTGTTCCCCCACATGTTTTATGTGTCTTTTAGTATTCCTAGTGCTTTTGGGGTACACAATCTGCGGTGCACACCATGTTGTTACTGACCATGACAATTACACCATATTAACAGCACTTTTTTTCTAAATAAATTGCACATGGTTCAAAATGCAATCAAAATCTTCCTTTCAATTTTTTCCTCTAATTGTTGTATCACAAGCTCTGCCAGTATAAACATATTCCTCTATAGTTCCGCCTGGACTTGCTTTACTTTCATGCTGTGCTTGAAGAATAACAGACATGTCTCTTGATCTGGGAGAAATAACGCACCTCTGTCACGGGCAATGACCTTGTGTACATCAGGAATGAGGAAGCTGTGGACAAGTTGAGCTACAATCTCCTCTGACTGCGCATTGCTCCTCCTGTGTGCGCGCGTGCGCACACACACACACACACACACACACACACACACACACACACACGAAGAAAAAGAAACAGCATGGGCATCAAAAATCATGCACAGTGTTCAATATAACAAAGAAATCTGTCGTTTAGGAAAACTAAGATGTAAGTATAACCAAGTCTTAATATTCAAAGCACACTGAGAATAACGAGAATAACATAAAACATTTTATATTGATATGACACTTAAAATGCTCAAATGGGACTTAACAGTGGAGAATTTTTATATTCAGAACCTGGAATGTAAATTGTTTTTAGGAGAATTTTTTTCTAAATCACCTTCTGTATCACAGAATTCCAGCACTGTATCTGAGACCTTAATCACATAAACACAAAGTGGTTTCCCTAAAATTCTGTAAAATCTCTGTATTTTTCCTTAATATTCCAGTTCTTTCTCTCTGTCTTTCTCTCTTCCTGTTAGAAAAGCTGCACACCCAGACCACAGAAAAATAAAAATCAACCCATGGATGAAAGTTCAACCTGTTATGTATAAACAGCAAGACTGAACAGTTAAAAATGTGCTTAATTCAGGAAGAACACCGCAAAAATGCCAACAATGGTGACTATTGATGGTCTTTTGATGATTTAAGGGACGGATCTGGGCGCATTGCAATTTATACTACAAATGTAATGTGGTCACAAGCGTCCCAGTCCACCTCTGTTAGTGGTCTGAGTGACCGGATCACGAGACCTGTATTTAGTGCTGTTCACTTAAGAGAAGTGTGATGAGTGCTTTATGCCTGATAGCCACTTTCAGAGTATCTTCTACTCACACTACATTGCCTCACTATGACCCTCAACCCACCCATGGATATGAAACATAATGGGTTACTGGGGCTCTGAAGTAAATAACATTTTCACAATCAACATCCAAGGTAACAGCTCTCCACAATATATATATTCAATATACGGTATAACATTCACAACAAGCCCTTCCAATAACAACACTGCCCCCTTTACACAATGCTACACATTAAACTCTTGGAGTACATGTAGCATAAATTGACCTGAAGCTTAGGATTAAATAAACAGTAGTGTGACCGTTCTGTTGCTTACGTTTCCTCCATGGCATAGGTGATGTTGTTGAGTTCCTCTGCCATGTGGTGGATCTCTTGTCTGGCCTGAGCCTCGGCTGTTTGATTGATGCTATCCAGGATCACATCCTCCAGGTATAGATCCACTGTGGCCTGGTGCACCTTCATCACCTGAGAGCACACAGTACAATAACTGTATAGACATCACACTTACAGTTGTATGCAAAAATTCCATATTTTTATTCAGTTTTGAAGTGAAAAAAGGTAAACACAACTGCAGCAAAATAAAAAAAAACAACATTTTATGGTAATTTTGCTGCATGAACACTTTTACAGACAACAACAACAATAATCATCATCATAACAAAGACAATAGGGTTCCTGCAGCTTTACTGCTTGGACCCCTAAAAAGATGATCAACATTTTGGAATGGCCCAGTCAGTGGAATGACTTGAAGAGGGCTGTGCAGAGGAGAGCCCTTCACAATTTGATCGATATGGAGCATTTTTGCGAGGAAGAGTGGAATAAAATTGCCAACTCAAGATGTATTAAGTTGGTAGACTCTTAGCCAAAGACTGAGTGCTGTATTACAAGCAAAAGGAAATTTGGCAAAGTATTATTTAAGGGATATGCAAACTTATGCAACCAGGTTACTGTAAGCTTTTTTTCTTTCTTGCCCATAACATTTCTATTTGTTTTTCACTTGAATTTTGTTGGGTGCTATATCAAATTCAAGGTGGAAAAAGATCTGACATGATTTATCTTGGTTTCATTTTTTACATCACAAAACCCTGCAAATCTTAATGGTATGTAGACTTTTATATCCACTGTATCTCCATAGCAGTGAACTGCAGTAAAAGAAAAGCATAAATTAACACGACAAATATTTGACACCTTTGTGAGTAGTTAAATGAAGATGACTAAGTGCAGAAGTATGATTAGGGAGAGGAAATGTGTTCACCTGTCTAAAGATCTCGTCTTCCTCTCTCCGTCTCCGCTCTTCCACCTGTCTCCGCCCACTCTCTTCAGCCTCGCGAAGGCGGCGGTCTCTTTCAGCCAGTAGCATGAAAGCATGGATCCTTCTTTCCTCCTGGAGGCGAACCTGCTCCTTTGCCAGGAAGTCCAGCATGTCGCCAATCACCCCCCCTGAAAGGCCGTCCACACAGACATCTGAGAGAGAGAGAAAGAAGCAAAAAGTAAAACAAGGCATTAACTGCGTCACATACACGAAAAAGATTAATGACTAATACTTATTATATTCTGTTAGATTCTTAAATCTAATTACAGTAGTTGGAAGGTTGATTAATTTTCTAAACATCAGTTCTGAAAATAGTTTATAGGTTTGTATTAATGCATATTTTAATGTATAATATGTTATCATTTCTATAACAACTCATTCACAAGGACTTGTACGGCAGATGCTCCACATAAAGTCTAATAATAAACAGATTAAAACTGTGTTGATATTTAACAAAATAAAATGTATAATTGTGGATATGGTTGTGGAGATGTAACATTTATGGAAGAAGTCTCGACTGTCAAAGTTTTGTAAAGATCAGTAAGTTCTCCGCCATGGGAAAGAATTCAGGAAAGAAGACGGATAAATTTATAGCTGCTTTAATATAAGTGAGAACAGGAACTTGTCACACAGATGTTCCACAACATCAAATGTAATTACAAACTGTTAAGAAGTGCCACATGTTATTCATTAATAAATTTTAAAATGTAATTGTTGGGAAATTGCTGTGGTGTAAGAGGAATAAGACACTCTTTGACGCAACTAGTGATGTTACTGTTTGATAACCGGGGTTGTCACTGATTATTTTCCTTTGACACAAACACCCGGTCATGTTTTATCCCTTACTTAAGACATGGACAAAGCCAAGATAAAGGGATAGTCACAGCAATGTTATTTGTTATCACGTTTCAAACAAAATTCCCTAAAAATCACACACAATACATATGTACACAACCTATATTCAAACATAAATAATGTGGGGTTTTTTTTTTCATTTTTATGTTATTTTCAGTTTTTATATGAAACTATTTAAGCATAGTTTTTATTAGTTTTATTTTTTTTAGCTTTTACATTTTAGTTATTATATTTAAGTAGATCACATGAAATTTGGGGAAAAAATAGATTATTCTTATCTGCTTTTTATTAATTATTTCAATCTGTTTCTAATGGAATATTTGTATCTTTCAGTCAGTTGCTTCTTTTATGAACATAGACTTCATTTTCTTACTGTAATATTCTTGTAAAGAATTTAGAGCAGGATTGCTTTACAACAAAAAAGAACTGGAGCAGAGGTCAGTTATGTAAATCAGTGCCTTTTCATTGTTACAGTCATACACATCATGCAGCAAAGTGAAAGTGTTGAATAAACAGACTGTTTATCTGCTTACCTCTCATGGTTCTCTCTTGCTCGCTGTCTCTCTGTAGGGCCAGTGTGACCTGTTTATCTGCTCTCTGTAGTTCTTGCTCCTCCCGCTGCA
>JAOTRR010000055.1:12587378-12597475 GCA_028570945.1 Gogo arcuatus
AATTTGTAATTCTTCCTCACTTACGGTGACAAAGCGATTGGCAGCCATTTTGCCGTGTTGCTCGAGGTGATTATCGAGAAATATTCTGAATTTCTCGACCAATCAGCGCGTGCAATTTTCTATAATCACCTGCGTATTTATACTAATACATATTAATGTTGCAAACCTCTTCTATGTCTTTGTACATCATTTTGGGTGTGCTGTTTAAAGGTACAGAGGTTAATATTTGTTACATCGGGTGTATGGTTTGGGTAGGTACTAGTGCAGACAAAGTTTGCTCCAGGAACATCCCTGTATAGCAAATATACTCTGTGCTACAGCATTCAGAAAAGTGCACTATTTAATAGTCATGTAGTCATCACACACATCACACTGGTCTCATGTCATTTTAGTCATTTCACATTTATGGGGAAAACCTATATATATACACACCTTTTTCTTCAGCCAGTCCATGGTCTTCTCTTGGTTATATCTGTAGAATTTCTGACTGCCCACCACTACAACAGGAACACAAAAGTTACTATAACAACACTGTTGCAAATGTTGTGTGTGCATCCAGACATACACACCTCTCTCATCTGCCACATGATGAAGTGTGTCCAGAGCCTGTGTGCATTTCAGCAATCTCGTGCACCCTGGGTAATCCTCATCCATGACCATCTGCTGCAGCGGCTGAAACTTCTCCTGTGGACAACATGATCATTACAACTCCAGATCTTACTGCTTCATAAACAATCTTTCATTATTTTTGTATACAATTATATGTACATGCTGTCACACTGCAGCACATTGCAACTGACCAAAAGTGATAGATGTGCATGTAAATGCAGTTCCATGATGATATTTTCATATTTTTTAAAGGTTTTTTTTCTTTTATAGACCCATTAAACATACAGGCTGGGGATGCTTCTTGGATAACTGGCATTGTGTTAAATAACACAAATATCACATTTTAAGTAGCAGCAAATAAAAGCTTTAATTTACTTATACAGTTTATTACTATATAATATACTATATAATACTCCCAATATAGAACATGTCATATACGCATACATCTCCACATCTCACAGGCACTTGTATGGTGCTTGCTCACATCATTTAAAAGTTTTTAACAAATAAAGAAGTATGACTGCTGATCTGGTTTAGCTTTCTGTAAGAAGAATGTTAATTTAGCATTGAGGGAAAGAAGAGGGAAAGAAGACCTCCACCTCACTGTCTTCTAACACTCAGAGGTAATGTTAAAGCTGTACTTTTAACATTTCCATCTACAGTTTTGCAGTTTATCAATAAAATGATTAGGTGCATTAACTTTTATGCATGTTTCACATCATTAAATGTAACTATAAACAGATAAAACACAAAGTGTAGTCCTTTAATAAATACCAGTGCATAATCGTTAGCAAACTGTTATTATGTAAACGGACTAAAACATTTCGGAGTAGTTACAGGATCACACGCTGTCACTGAGTAATTTCCTGTAACAGCACTCCCTGTGATGTTTTACTCCTTAAATGTTAGGCTGTGAATAAAAGTCAGTACTAATTTTATAATGACACTGAACTGGTTTACCTCCACTGCACCGTTCTGCAGATAAGGCAACAGCAAGAACAGTGGATCCATAGGAGTCACATACAGCAGTCTGCCATCTACAAAACCATAAATACATTCACACACAAAAGAGGTACAAGTCAAATGTGAGTTAAAGCGGTTAATATGTCAATGTTTTAATTACATATACGCTGTTAAAAAAAACAAAACGAAAAAACCCCGAAAAAAAGCTAGCTTGTTAGTTAGCTACAGTTGTTTAAATGTAACATCAAAACGTTATTCAGACCTTTCCCCTGAATATCAAAACTCCTACTACATAAATATCAACATACATTATTTAATAGAGCAGTGTTTGCAAATCATCATGTGTTCTGATCATGCCTATACTGTAAAACTGAGTTAATTGGGTGTTCAGGTAACCTAGGCCCAAGATGAGGAAACGGTCCTGACTAATGAACAGGATGTCTGACACTAGCAAGGATGTGCACACAAATCCTGCATCCTGGTGCTTGACTTAATTTATTGTACATGATCCTGGCAACACATGCATTACATTTTTTGCTAGACTTAGCCACCACTACACGACTTAACAGTTCCAATAACTAAAAACTTTTCCAAATCCAATTCCAATCTTTTCCATTCCATTTGTTACAGGATCTGATCAAATTCTTTTTTCTTTAACCAATATCCGATCCACCATTTATTTATTTATTTTTGCTGGAATAAGCCCAATTCTGATCTTGGATATCGGATCAGATTTACAGGGGAAAAAAAATACTAAGTTGCCACACATCAAGCTCTGTCAATCAGTATCAGGGAGCCATCAAACTGTGTGTTCTCACCTCTTTGGACTGTTTGGTCGATAAACCAAGAGTGGAAATCTTCAACAAACGCCTTCACTTCATACAGCTGCAAATCTCCACTACTGAACAGGTATTGGGAAGCGGAACCTAATCCACAGATTAGAGAGCTATTAGTTATATAATTCAGGGGTTACCCACACCAGGCCTGAGGAACCACTGCACTTAATTTACATACTTCTCTACTACCAACACTCCTGGTTTTGCTTATCAATTAGTCTTAAAGACCTTCATTAGGTAGAGCAGGTCATTTGGAGTAGGAAACCTGAAACAGTAGCTCCACAGGACTGAAGTTGGAAACCCCTGATCTAGCCAGATGGTCACCATGAATACTACAGTAACAAGACTTTGTTAACACCTGTAGCTGGGTTCCTGAGTCTGAGGAATGTTGGGTCGCCATCATGTAGCTTTGTCTTATCCAGGGCAGAATCTGTTCAAGAACAATATAACATGTTTACATGCACTGAGTAAGCTGCAGGCAAAAAAACAAGGACAATAAGAACAATTATATCTAACAGGGACTACTGACAAACGTATAGCAAGGAAATTAGTAAAACAGAATTTAAGGTTAGTAAGCCATCTTTCATACTACTATCACCTGGATAACAATATTTACCATCTTAAAGGACAAATATACCCTGAACAATGTGCACATTGGTCTCTAAAACAAACATGTAATCTTCAGTGGTGTCCAAGATTTATTCTGTAATGAAACTGACTTTTTAAACCTTCTTTAATATCAACATGTTGGTCCACGTCCACCCAACCTTGGCAAATCATGTCTTCATAGACCTTGCTTTGTGCACAGGGGCATTGTCATGGAACATGTTTGAGCTCCTTAGTTCCAGTGAAGGGAAACTGTAATGCTACAGCATACAGAGACAATGTATATACTGTATTTGCTCCCACTGGTTAGTATATTAGTCCTTATACTTCAGGCAGGGCACTCTGATCTTCTAATAAATTACTGCTTAGCATTCCATGTTCACGATTAAAACAAGGGTGACTGTGCGTTCTCAGTAGTTGCCCCCAGACTGTGGAATATGTTCCCTTTTAGAATAAGATCTGCGTCAACTATGGAGGAATTTAAATCTTGCCTTAAAGACCCATCTTTTCTCCTTGGCATCTAACCCTTGTTTTTTTTAAGTCATGTTTCTACTTTTAAGTGGATTTATACTTTGTACTTTTATTATGGGTGGTGCAGTGGTTAGCTCTGTCGCCTCACAGCAAGAAGGTTCCGGGTTCAAACCTCACGGCTGATGGGGTCCTTTCTGTGTGGAGTTTGCATGGGTTTGCTCCGGTTTCCCCCCAAAGACATGCGATTAGGTTAACTGGCTACTCTAAATTGCCCATAGGTGCGAATGGCTGAGAGGAGAAAACCTTTATAACAATCCAATAGAAACCACTACTGCGATTCTTCCCTAGAAACTTTGATGGCTGGAGCTGTCAGAGTGGCCACGCCGCTGCAGTGATATGCCAGACATGTAGACTTTTATCATGTGTTTATGTTACTCTGTCTCGTGCTGCAATGTTGATGTGCCTTTTTAATGTCAATTCCACTCATCTGTACAGCACTTTGGTCAGCTTCGGCTTTTTAAAACGTGCTCTAAAAATAAACTGAATTGAATCCTGTACAATTGTGTGCTTCTAAGTTTGTGGCAACAGGGAAGGAACCGCATATGGGTGTGATGGTCATGTGTCCACATACTTTTGGCCATAAAACTATTTAAATAGAAACATGGATGGTTTTCCTTTAAGTTTTAAAAAGTTTTCATTGTATATTTAATACGTTTTCGGTGATCTGATTGACTTGGTAAAATATTTTACCTACTGTTCAGATTTTAGGAGTGCTGAATGTTTATTGTTATGAATACTGTTTTGTTTCTCATGTTCAGGCAGAAAATGACTCGCTGTATGACTCAGGACTTATATACAGCTACTGCCAAATAGCATAACGCATCATGAACACAGAGATCAATACTTCAGCACACAGAGAGACGACAGTGTGAGCAGTCTGCTGCTAATAAAAACAAACGGAAATTAGCGCCAGTGCTAACGGCCGTTTCAGTCACAGCGGCTCAGCACACTGAACTTCAGCGTCCTGCCGGTTTCAGCTGTCCTAATACATAAAACGAAATACATAACCTTGCTAACTGTCATACCTGCAGCGATGACAACCCAGCTGTCATTACTGCTGTGTGGCGAGCGCTTCTTTCTGGTTGTCATTTTCAAAAGTTTATGCTCTGTAACGACGTTAACCTGGTCTGCTGCTGCTCCACACAGAAATGGCGCCACTCTTTCATTTCTTTACAGCGTGCTAAGGGGTAACCACGTTTAGTACAAAAGGCTTTTTCCGCACGTAGCTAATACGTATTTCAAGAAACATTGTATATCGTAATGTTTTGAATCTAGACAGATATTTTAGAATACAAATATCATGATTAATCTATACACACAATATTTTACACTGAAACCTTCTTTTGAGACTCCCCCTCAAAATGGTATGTTCCACATCAGGCTCAGGCGCGAGCTGCTTCTGTTACAGGCATGTTTTCTCCATGTTATGGACAGGAAGTCCGGCACATACCGTTTAACGGTTATTTGACTCAAATAGGGACGAAAATTCACACAACTGTAGAACTTTTTGTCTCCATGAGTGAAATTATTCTTGTTTATGTCGACCGCTACAGAAAACACAGGAATCAAATAATCAAGTAGTAGTTATTGATTTGTTTGCAAACTCAATACACAGTCCTGAGTGATGTGTTTAGTTTTACACATTTCTGTCATTTCCACTAGATGGCGCCAAAGACTTAAGGAACGTTTGCAAAGCCTTGACTAACTAAAGTGGCTGTGCAAGTGTGTACCTGACTACTACAAGCTGACTAGAGTAAGTTACACATACTAAAAAGTAACTTATAGGACTCAAAGAAATAATTTAGTGCTTATTAAAATATTCGGCCCCATGTCTGAGCATCTTACCAAATCTCTCTTACTCTCAGCCTCTTTCTTTCATGGTTACAGGAAGGAAGACATCTGAGGCTATGGAGAAAGGTTTCATCACACTCAAGCAGTCACCCTAGCCAAAAGGCATTCATATGCTCTTCTAGGCTTGTGTGCCTTTAAATTCATTGCAAACCCCCTGATCTGGAACAATAGTAATGGTATTCAGGTCAGATTGTGGTCTGATGATCAGGGCATGAGGAGGCTCAAACCCTCCTTGGCGAGAAACCATCATAAAAACAAAGCAGAAAAACAATTCATGCAGGCTAAAACATGCCATGTTTTATTTTATGTGACTAAAGGAAAAGGTAGTCAAAGAGAAAGAAAGATGTTGCAATATATGCAGGTAATATGCATAGTTACAGTATTCATTTGTGCATTCATTCATTTATCTTCAGTAACTGCTTAGGTTTAAATGTAAGGTAAGCATGAAATTATGTTTCTATTAACTTTCTGGTCCAAATAAGAGTGCTGACTGGAAACCAAAAGATGCATCAACTGCACGGCAGCGTTTAAGTGTGATGTCATTATATATATAGACTTTGACTGCTCGGGGGTTTACAGAAACCTCCTTGGCACACCACAGGAATGGTAAGACTTCTCAGATCATCAGGGAGGAATTCCCATAGCTGGGATATGACAATCCCAGACACACACATACCCTCATACACATACACCACACACGGAACTCTGTATGTAACTGTGGTTCTCTGAACTGCCAGGGATGGTAAAAATCGCCTGGGTGTTTTCTTGTGTGCATATCCATGGATGCTGTGACCTTCAACAAAGTCACAAAGTGACTGCATGTGTTCACCCTCTTAACAACCAGGGGTGGTGGGAATCATGTGGATAACCTATACCATGGTGTCATGGAGTAGCATTTCACAAAAGGGTCCAGGTGTTCCAGCCCACCCAAAGCAATGACTCACCACCCAGTGGGCAAGTCTGTTTAGACAGGGGAGCTCCTTGTGTTTTCCTTCCATGGCACATGAACAGTTGTTCTAATGAGTGAATCTCTACTGTCCAGTCCAAATTGTGCCATAGGCCATGTACTGTGCAAAATAAGGAATGCTCAGCAGGTTCCCCTTAATGGAATGCTGTAAGGTCAGTAAATCGCGTCAATGGTTAACAAAAATAGGTGATATGAGAGGGCAGAAACCTGGGGTTCAATTACAAGGGCACTCCAGAGTTGTAGAAACCCTAGTTTTGGACCACAGATTCTAGTGTTTTGTTTTGTTTTTTATTGCATCTCTGTTCAAAAGAGAACTTTACTTTTGTCAGATTCAGACAGTAAACTTTACTGTCTGAATTTAACAAGATCCTGAGCCATGAAAAGTTTGGGGGCTGACGGTGGAACTGAAGTTTACACCTCTGCAACAGGAAGCTTCCGGGAGTCTGTGAGAGCTATGTGACTGAGCTGAAGTGCCGAGGGAGGCCCCACGTCAGCCCCCATATACATGTTAGCTACATACAACTAACTTAGCAAGCTCAGATTTGGAGACTGTAGTACGGCGAGGGAGAACTATCGGCACTAGCTGCTCATTCACAGGCATGCAAGTTGATGTGACAACTCAGAGCAATGTGAAAACTCAATGTCAAGAGAAGGCACACCCATCAAGGGACTGAGAGGTGAATCCCACTGAGCAACAAAACAGTCAGTAATTAACTTGCAGATAGCGCAGGAGTAATAGATAATATAGCGAACTATCGAAAGAATACAATATCAAGCAGTCAGGGAGTTCAGAATGGTTCCAAAAAGTAAGAAATACACTCACTGCTGTGAAGAGGTAAAAGGAGATGATAGAAGTCTATTGGCAGTTTTGGATGACAGGGAACCTGTAGCTCCAACTGTAGTCACAAGCTGTTATTCAGATAACTTAATGGTGCACATACAGTCTGACATGTATGAGGTGAGACTGACAGCAATATGACAACAATATTTATATCAAACACTAGATCATATGCTCATGTTGTGGCCTTTGTCAAAAAAATCTGATCAGGTGATAATCACCATCTCCTTGACAAAATACCCCTGAAAATGACTGCTGAAGTAATTCCACTATCACATTAATGCACATATACAGCTTTTTCTCTGATAATGCTGTGATACTGATAAGCCCATCATATCCATCATCATGAAGCAGTGTGCTATCCATTTGTCTTCTATACCTGTATGACATGTTTAAAGAACTGTAACAACAATCATGAAAGGATAAGGAATCATGAAATGTACTTCTTCTTCGTTGCATGTGTTCCATAGTGTCTCCCCCGTCTCAGTTTTCTAATTTTATTCCCTGGCTGGGTGCATGTGCATATAAAGGGCCATAGTGACCAGGGACAAATCATTCTTCAAGATGATCTATGTAGTGATAAAATATAAAGGAGAGACAGTGTGGTTGGGGTGTGTTTGTGTGGGGTGGGTTGGGTTGGGGCATTTTCTGATGATGTCATTCCTGATGATATCATGACTGGATCATGTCCAGGGGACCCTAACAAGATGACTTTTCTTCAGTGTTACCAAGTCTGGTTTCATTTTCTATCAGATACTCAGATCAGATACTGTTCAGACAAAAACAGTCACTGTGTTTTTGTGTGTCAGTGGTTAGACTAAAACAGCACATTCGCTTTCAGACACATGAACACCATCTCATATCCCAATTCCTATCGCCAGCAGCAGCAGCAGCACCACCACCACCACCACCACCACCACCACCATCCGCAGGTGGAGTTTGCACCATCCAAACTTTGCTTATGGAGAGCTACACACAATACTTATCTGAAAGGAATGAATGATCTTTAAAAACTGTCGGGCACAAAGTGGTGATTCTTACTTTGCATCAGAGCCACACTTCCACCCACACACATGCAAAATTAAGCAAACACACGCACACTGACCAGCATGCACCTAACCCTGAGACAAAGCAACAGCAGTAGAATACACACTCAAAACTCCTGGGACAGGAACGAACCTATAATTACCCACAGCAGTGATTTTTGCAACAATATTTTATGTTACAGTGTCTATAATTATAGGCTTGCAATCACGAACATTTGGAAGGATAAAATCGTTCAAAACTTCTTTTTTTTTGCTCCCTCTCTACAGTGTCAGGAATAAATGTGTCGAATAGTGTATTTACTCTCTCAGAGGACAGAAGAAGAAAGAAAGAGCTGGTCCAAGAGCACTGATGGAGCTTTGGGGAAGTTGTACGGCCAGCTTTTCTTTCTATTTCATTTGTCGGCTAAAATATGTATGTAGATAATATTAAAATGTACTGGGACATGAAAACCAGCAGGTCTTTATACTATGATGATATATTAGGCTAGGATTTGCACTCTTACTAGCTGTTGCACATTGCCACTTTGCACTGGATGTTGTATGCTCCATATCATGTATTGTCTTATTTATTGTCTGTCTTGTGCCAAACTGCCAGGTTAAATCCCTGCCTACTGAATGTAGGCTACTTTTGGCGAATAAAGACATTCCTGAGTATCGTTTATAAATTGAAATGCTGACCAAATAGGCAGACAAATGTACGATTTTGAACAAATCTGTGAGTTTGACAAACTCCTGCTCATTCAATTAATGTGCGGTTTTCGGAACGCGGCTTTAATTCACCCAGTAAAAGGACTTCAGGGTTTCAAATTAGTTGAGTTCATCTTGTTATATTTTACTATGCTGTAGGTTAGACTGAAAGTATAAATGCTTTTGGAGCTTTGTCGAGTCTAATGTCGAGAAAACGTGACATATTACACATAATCTGGACGTGTTTAATCATCACACTGCCCAGAGTTAGAAAAAAAAACTCTTGAATTTCGTTAAAATAGACTTTTTTAACAACAACAAAAACTCTAAAATGCACTTTTCTCGTATTTTCGAGAAAGTCTTGACCGTCTTAAAGTTAGGAGAAATTTACAGCCTAGGCTATTAATGTGAATGGGCGATCAAATTACATTATTCATATTATCAAGTTTTTTATGGATTGGTGTATTTCTTTCTTTCTTTCTTTCTTTCTTTCTTTCTTTCTTTTTGGAACACTGTCAGTTAAGTCCATCTTTACAACATCTTTGCAGGTCCTTTACAACAGAAAAAAAAAATCCTTAAAGAATATAAGCTAAAACTATAGACTGAGCAGGTAATCGGCTTTTTGTGTATTTAAAGGCAAACATAGGAAGCGTCTGTGGAAAATGCCGAGACCATCACCTCAGCTGTGTCAACACTTTGGTGCCCCGGTTTTGTGTTTCTCCTGCAGAAATAGCCAAATGAACTCAAGCGCCTAGTGCCCGCCAAAACACCATTTAATACTGTAGTGCTTTTTTTGTTTGTTTGTTTTTGCAATCAGCCTAGGGTTATAAAGAATAGTAGAGTAGTTAAGTAGTTAAGTTTGGCTTAGTCCAAAACAGCCACCAAAAATTGTCAGCCACTGTATAGTTATCATACCACAGTATGCTCTTCACCATCACTATACGTCTGACTATACTCTTCACTAGTGATCACTATACTTCTGACTATACTCTTCACTATCACTATACTTCTGACTATACTCTNNNTTCTGACTATACTCTTCACTAGTGATCACTATACTTCTGACTATACTCTTCACTAGTGATCACTATGCTTCTGTCTATACTCTTCACTAGTGATCACTATACTTCTGACTATACTCTTCACTGGTTATCACTATACTT
>JAOTRR010000055.1:12610325-12621177 GCA_028570945.1 Gogo arcuatus
GCTTTACACTACCTGACACGCCTCCTGAAACTGTAAGTAAACTGATTATAGTTATTAAATGCTTCACTTGGCTAGTAGGTAATGAATAATTACAGCATTAAGATAAGCCGTGATGATATTTAGAGTTTTGTGGAAGCTCGTGCTGAAGTGCTGGGTGGGCTTTGAAACGGAGGCGCGCCGTGATGTGGCGGATCTGCTTCACCTCGCCATTGCAACATCACACTTGCAACTTTAGTCAGTGAGTTGAGCTTAAACAAGCGTCCGACACGTCGCAGATCAGACTTCACATCTGTAACACAAAGCTACACTCATGCATCAGTGTCACAGACCATCAGTTGATGTAATTGTGCCAAAACCCCATTTAAATTCACATTACAGTGTAAACTTAAGCTTCTGTTGGCTATACAGGGTCATTTAGACTTGGAATAAGATTTGATTCCCCCCCACATCATGTGTACCTCGGGGCCCCAGCTGCCATTAATAGAAAGCTAATTTCGGTTGGCTTAAAAATCACAGTTGTGAGAAACCTTGCTGTATGTTTAAGTATAGTAATTTGGCTCACTTGAGAGAGCTGAAATCACACACCAAAAGGTCATTAAGTCATTACCATGACACTTTGACCTCGTAATTGGTATAACTGATGGTACTCTCCAAGTCGTAGTTTATTTTTTTTTTTCTTTTCTTTTTTTTCTTTTCCCCCTAGCAAGGAATAAACTGCAAAACAAAAAAGAGACTTCACTCTATTAGGCTAAGCTAACAATGTGCATTTTATTAGGTGAAGATAATTCATGCATTTCTTATTAGGATGCATCTGAGGCTCTAATGAAGCACACTTAGTGCTTTGTATTTCTAAATGTAGGAACTTGATTTAGAAAATATTTAGTTTCCTCTCTTGGCTACCTTTCCCCACTTCATTTCAGAGTGTCCTGTATGACAACAGGATGCACTATGATTGAGCAGATCACATGTAGAGAAATGGACTGAACCTGTTTAAAATGTCAGGAATGAATTTCCTTAGTAGTAGTAGTTTTATTATATTTAAAATAATCCTACATTACATTAAAATGATGCTGTATTTGTTTTAGCATCATGTTGGAGATCCGATTTGTTTTCCTTTCCCCCCCCTCCTTCCTCCTCCATAACACTGGTATTGTATGGCCTAGTATGCACCCAACTGCTTTACTGCTTACACATCACCAGCAAGAGTGTGTAAGCCATTACGCATTAGACCCCTCATTTAGGTGTGTGTGTGTGTGTGTGTGTGTGTGTGAGTGAGAGAGAGAGAGAGATTTAGGCTAATTTTATTTTAGCATTTTTTATTTGCTGGCAGTGAGCGGGTTTCCTCTCGTGGGTTTTTGGGACCGTAGGGAAAACCCCCTCAAGTGAACAACAACCAGCACTATCTTTTTCACAACATTACCTTTTAATCAGCAAACACACACACCCTCTTTCTCTCTCACTGATGTGCTCCTGCTGTGTTTTAACAACACAATAATGTTATATCTACATGTCAGCAGTATGACATATAGTTACAACATATTTGTTAAATATTTTTTACCTAAATGCAACATTTATTTTTATTTTTTATAAAGGCTTTTCCTGAATGTGTTATGACTTGGTAAAACAAACAAATTCAGTGCATATGCTGGGTTTATAAATGAATATTGACAGAAGCTGTCATCATTTGTCCACCATATTTAGAGTAATGTGTGTTTTGGATTTAACGAGCTTTATTCTCATAATTTGTTAATGGTTTAATATTTCCTAACTTGTACCAAATTTAATCTAATTTGTGTTTTGAATTTTTGATGGATTCTCCTGTGTAGATTACACTATGCAGTTTTTGAGAGCTCTCTTCTGACTGAGTGCTGTATCATTTGTGTGAGATGTGTTTTATACCCCAAGTCTTGCCTTAGTTTCTCTTTTATTGAGTTGCATTTCGACTAAATGCTCCCTGGTCATTAATTTACACCAAGACCTATTGTACACATGTCAGATTAATAAAATGAAAATGTAAAAGTTTTTAATTTAGTGCTGACTTTGTAGAATTGTGGTAGGATGAGTAAGTGAATAGGCAGACGGTGAAATCAAGGTTGATGTAAGTTTATGTGAATATTTTATTATAATTTTTTTTAAAAGGCTGCACCAGTGCGAAAAAAGTGTATTTTAGTCCAGCCTGCAGTGAAGTGTACTGTCCATTTTGAGACCCTGATGGACAGATGAGTGTAATTGTGTACTTACTTATTTACTTATTTATTTATAGAGCTTTTGAGCTGTTTAAAAATGTTTGTGTGGGCTACATGCCGGAAATTAGGTCCTGTGCACCGATGATCAGCAAGAAGGAAACAGATTGCTTTCATAGAGGATTTATTGCTATTTGATTGTATTTGGGCGTAAGGGTGGTGTGTTTTTTAATTTTTGTTTATTTTTGTTTGTTTTTATGAAGTATGAACATATCCAGGACCTTGTGTTCCTCTATCGCTCTGGTCATCTGGGGCTTTGAAACAGATACTCACCGTCGAGGTGAAATGACCGTTTGGGTGATTGTTGAGTGGTTTCAAAATAGCACATAGGCCTAATATGCACCATTGTCAGATTTGCCAATTTCATTCCAGCCCCAGGGACATTCAGTCCACTTTCACGGACCAGCAATAACATGCTAAATAATTTGCATGCTAAGAAATAGAGAGGGGTAAATTTTTGTAGAGATGGGTTATGTAATGCCTAATTTGTTATTTTATAGCTCACCACGAGGCTCTTGTTTTAATGTTCAACACTTTACAGTTTCAGCATCTCTAAAAGGAAGCTGCACAGGACATGTGTTTACCAGTTTTGGGTGTGTTTGTATTCGTGTGGGTCAAGCATGATCAGTGAGGTTTGTATTTGGTGATAGATGCAGGTTTTTGCAGATTTCTGGGTTGCATCTTCAGTGATATCCAGATATGATTCTGTGTGTAAGGGTCATATTAAGAGAGAGAGTACAGGTAGGGTGTGTTTGTGTGTGTGTGGTGAAAGTGTGTCTCAATCTGGCTATTCTCAAATACTGGGGTGCTTTGCAGGTGTGCTGGCTGTCCTGCTGTCGCTCTTGCCCTGACTTTATTAAGAGTAAATATTTGACTAAGAGGTTTGTTGTCTCGCCGCAAAAATGGCCTTACTTACATTTACTTACTAAATGTTGTTTGTTTGTCAAGTTTGCATACACACGTGTGTCAGGACTGAAATAAATGTAAAGAATTAGATGATTGGTATGATTTTATTTTAAATAACTTTCTTTTTTTTTTTAAGATGGCAAATAGTCAGTTATTTGGTTGGAAAATGTGCTTGGTAAACTGGGTGACTTGTAACTGCGGTGGACTTGCAGGCTTGTCAGTACAACTCATGGTGAATATTGAGGTGTGTGTTTTTGCTTCAGTCATAGGGTGTTGACGGGGGAGTTCTGGGTGATGCCCTTTGAACTATAGGTCATGTGGTCTTTAGCTGAACACAAATTAAGAGAGGTTAAATAATTAGGGTAACACCAGTGTGTACATTCAGTCACTATTTAAAAAAAAAAATTCTTGTAATTTTACCCACAAGGTTTTTTTTTTTTTCTCCTTAGCAATTGCTTTCTTTAAGTATATTTGCCCTTACAATATAGTTTTACTCTTAGGTGCTGTAATTTCTAAATACATTACATATAATTATATACACAATCATAACCTGTATGCTAATACATTTATTGCCAATTTTTTATTATCATTATTAAGTCATAATATAAACCAAAGTTCCATTAATGTCCATGTTGCAAAATTCCAGTAAGCAGAAATGAGGTTTTTTTTTTTTAATGATTATTTCCTTAAATGACCCTACAGTAAGTGGTCTAAAAATTGTTAATAAATTATGCTGAGTGTGTTTTATTAGTTTGCTTTGTTTTATAAAGTTTTTCCCCCAAAATGTAATTATTCTGGCTCTTCCCTAGTTTGAATACAATCTATATTTTGTGTATGTAGATATAAGACACATTGAACCTAATGTTATGAGAGGACATGGATGATATAAAGCATATATATAAATATATAAATAAATCATGGATAGTTTGAACAGCTCTTGATTTTAGATCTGACACACTTGTGGTAAGCAGTATTTAGTTTCACTGTCAATAATACAAAACAGTTTATAATTGCTTAAACTATAAATGTGTAAACATCATGTAATGATTATCAATGCTTTAATAATATTCACTATGTTTTATGCTATAGTTAAAAAAAAGCATAGTGGCCAATTTCATTGCATATTTATACATATGTGAGATTTGCACAGAACAGTTTTTATGAACATGACTGATGTTAAGTTTTTGTTTTTGTTTTTTGTTTTTTAATGATAAACTGTTATAACAAGACTTGCATCTCGCTGCTCTTTTTGCAGCATGATGTAGTCCATGAATAAATTAAATTAAAAGAACGAAAGCATTGCAGACTAACCAGATTTTTAAAAAATGAACATGATTAGAGAGTCATAAAGGATGACTACTTTTGGTCAGAAAATTTCTGGCTTGTAACACATTTTTATTTTATTATTATAATTTTATTTTATTGTCCATGTGCTGTTTGTTTCTAGAGGTTGTGCTCAAACCACAGCTAGTTGGAATTCTCTGATTATCATTCTTGGATATATTTATGGGTGAAGTTGTGCTATAAATTGTAAAAATGGAAAGCAATATAAGATTAAATTTAAAGTTGTAAATTGTGAGTGTTTGAGAGAGAGAGCACCTTAAGACCAAAAACTTGATTAAGTCCTTATTTTGTTTAAAAAGCACCATGATCAGGATTCCCTTTCCTGTATTGAGGTTTTAGTTTATAATACAAATCCTGTTAACAGAATAGCTTGGACTATTGTGGTTTAAGCACTGTGCTGTGACTGAAAAGCCTAAATTTGTACACACACGCGCACACACACACGCTTTCTTACGGCTGTCAGGTTATCATGTGGAGCACCCTAGTGTCTCTCACACATACATACCCTTTATGTACTTCAAACTTACCTGTGTATGGCTCTAAAATTGACAACAGAAACACAAGCCCACATACACACACTTTGTTTCTTGTTTGTTTGGCTTACATTCCCTACCTTGTATTATGTAATCAAAAACTGCATACAAAATCTGTAGATTGGGGTCTTGTGGTTCAAATTTACTGATGCGATGACTGTGCTGATTCATTCGTCATGTCATAAGCAAATTTCATGTTTAAGCAATTGCTGAAAATTAGGATTTTACAGAATAATAATAATCTGAGTAGTCTTAAAAAAAAGTAGAATCAGTCATCAAAAACAAAGAATCCTTGACACTTTCAAACCTTCTGCTCTGAAATATCACAGAGGTGCACTGAAGGATCATTTCTGTTGGACCAACAACACAGGCAGGAATTAGTGAGAGTAAGTCTGGTTGCATGCTCACCAGGCCAGCAACAGCTAGTAGCAATTGGTTTTGGTGGCTACATCTTTGTAAATCTGTGTAAAACTTTTTTTAATTTTTTATTTATTTATTTTTGTCACTAAAATGAACAGAATTGATGTCTTTTGAAACTTAAAATCTTGAATAACACAACTTTGTTTTGAATTACATTGTAGAATTTGAGGGGGAAAATATATTTAATTAATAGAAGTAATGAATATTAGAGTAAGGGCAGTGCCTTACTGTGCCTTTTTATTTTATTACTTTTTTTTATTCCCCACCTAATTGCACTTGCAGACTTTCTTTTTTTGCTGGTGTAACTGCTTGTGTGATCTTAACTCTATTTAAAACATATGTAATGCAACCAGCAAGGAACAATTCTTGGAAGCATTTGCATGGTTTAAACTGCAGAAGTTTGGACACTATAATGTGGTGTTATAAGGTAATGGTTTGATGAATCCATTTCTCAATTTTTCCGTGATTGTGCAGTTAAATGCATGATGCAGCATAGATTTGTGGGCTGAGCTGTTTTACCCACTGTGCAGCCTCCAAAGCCATACACACACAATTGGTCAAAATGCATTTTTGAAATACGATGAAATTTTTTTTCAACCGAATGGATTGATCTGGAATTAATTTAGCTACATCTTTCCTGTTGCTTTTAGACTGAGTGCATCAACATTGCCAAGAGTATTTATCCCACCAAATTTAATAAGGCTGTGGTGGAACTTGGCTGGTGCAACAATGTTGGATTACTTTAGGTTGGCTATACTGTTACACTGATATCCCTTATCAGTAATAGATTACTGGTGGGGGGGAGAATCAATGCTGGCGTAGTGATCAGTCTATAGGAACGGTGAAGAACCGCTGTTGAAGGCAACTTTGTGGCTGGTTGAACGGCCGGTCTGGGGTGGTTATCGAAGAATGTGTTATGCTTGACTGCTGGTCCTTAGCAGTGTTGAGCCATTCTGCATATGGTACAGGAGTGGTTTCACAGGTTGCTGCAGAGCTAAAAGTCCAATTTCTGTTCAACATGCTGTTAAAAAATACATATTTGTGCTGTTATTGTAATGATAATTGCAGAGTATCAATACTGCACATGCTGACTATATATAGTCTGGCAGATTCACAATGAGCATTACATGTATAAAACAAATCTGCACAATTTTTAATACACCTGAACAAGTAATCTCATAATTAATTTTGTGCAATTCCACTAATAAAATTTATATTAGGATAAACATATATGCTGTTTATCCTGTGTATTGGCATGCAGGTGTTAGAGATGAATGTTTATTCATTCAAGAATTTTTCTCTCCTGCTTTTCAGATGGAGTGCTGGAGTCCTGTGGGGAAGCAAAAAGGTGGGAGCGGACGAGAAGAGGGAGTCTCCGTGTGTGTGTGTGTGTGAGAGAGAGAGAGAGACAGACAGACACAGAGAGAGAGAGAGGGAGAGATGCCCTTCAGGTGGAGGTGTAGCAGCACAGAATGGTTTGTGGTGATACAGAGATGCAAGCCATACTGTGCTGCAGCATCAGTGCCTTGGACATACACCGTACTTGTGGGTGTGACGTGTGTTGTCTTGCTTTAGCAGCATGTAAATATTGGAGTTGCACCATGACAGATGTCTCCAGTATGCTCGTGCTGCTGAAGCAAGAAGTCACCAAGCGGCGTGAGATCTTTATCCTGATTGCGGTGAATTAGCAGTGTTACTTTGGCTGACTCACCCCTACTGAAGTCCATCAGTCGCCCATCCAGCTTCTTCAGCATTGATCACTGATCAAAGGTAAACATGGGGGAGAAAGAGAGGGGGGGAAGAAAGTGATATAATTAAATTTCTGTTCACAAAATTGCTGTCTTTGTGTTTCTAAAATTATCATGTTTGTTCTGTGATGTATTTTGCTTATTTTTCCCAATTAAAAGCTTCCTGAAAACCTCTTTGGTGTTCCCCCAAAGTGTTGCTTTTAAATCAGTGATTCTCAAAGTGGGGTCTGGGATCCATGAGTCCAATTTATTTATTTTTTTTAATTAAAAAAAAAATTATTACACTGATGGAAATCACCATGTAATGCCAATATGTCACATTTCTCAGTTATTGTATTTAGGGGTCCAAGCACCAAAGTCAACTCTGACCTAATGTGTTCTATCAGTGGAAATTTCTGGAATAAAAAGTTCTATGGCTGCAAAAAAAAAATCATTTATATAGTTTTAATAATTTTCATAAAATACATCGATACTGTAGGGGTCCATGGAATTTATTTTACAGATTAAGGGGTCCCCGGCTACAAAAAAAAAAAAAAAGTGAGAACCACTGCTTTAAATACGTGACCTTTTGTCACGTGCTCAGATTGCATCATGACGTGTTTCAGCACAACGTAACACTGTGCGGCTTTTCTCTTTATTTCTCCTTAAATGGTCGTGTTAGATTGACGTTTCACTGGTGGCCGATTAAACCAAACTTTCACATGGGTTGCTGCTTTTTCTCTTTTTTAATCGCGGCTATGTGCTATGATTTGAGAACGAAACTGTGAAAGACCAGTTTTTTTGTTTTTAATCACCAAACGCCTTTCTGTGAATTACTCTCAAAATGCGTCAAAAATATTTCGCGTGCGTGTGTGAGAGAAAATAAAACTACAGCGTGGTGTTCAGATGAGCCTGGAAATATCACGAAAACAATGCGATACACCTGTGAAACAGCGCAAACTCCAAAGCTGGTGGTGATTTTTGAAACAGTTTCTCTAAAAGTTTACTGACATTTAACTTGACCGTCTTTACAACAGTTAGTACTTTCACAAACGCACAGAAAGTCACTTCCCAGTGTTCTACAGCAGAGCCACTGAGTACACCTAAATAACAATCCGTCATTTAAAACCCAGCCAAAAGCAACGCAGGAGGCACCATCTGATTTGCCTGTTATTTTAGGACAGGTTTACATTTTAGTTTTAATCTCTGACAGTTTCTGGTCACCGCTTCGTCCTGGAGGTGAAGTCAAAAAAATATTTTTCATGTTGAACGGAATTTCTGTATTTGCATTCATTTTTCAACGTTTTTTACTCAATGCAATTGTCACAATCACGGTGTTTAATAAATAGTCGCGTGAATTTTATTATTAGGTTATCGATTACAGTCCTGCACCCTCATTAAAGATTTGCTCACCTTTTACCCCCAGTGTAAAGTGTTATAGACATTTTGAAAGTGCTCATTTATTGTACGTTAGTATTTTATTATTATTATGATGATGATGATGATTATTATGATTATTTCCGCGTCTGGTCCCTTATTCTAAAAGAAACGGGGTAATGGTTAGAAAGCAGTTGTGGTCACTGAGTGGAACTGAAACAGACTGAACTGTTTTTATACTGCTCCAATACTTACTGAAAGTAAACTTGCACTAAATATTCGACAATGCAAATAAGGTTTTAAATCCTTGCTTTATTATTTTTAATCCCAGCTTTTATTTATACATTTATATTTCTATATTAATGAAATATAAATATGGCATGAATTCTTCAGGGAATAATTACAGTGTAACAAAAAGAAAAACCCAAAACAAGCAAACAACCTTTTGTATTAAACTTGTATTCAATTTTTACATATATTAAACATATTTCAGATAGCTGGTCCTGATTACTGTTATTCCTGAGTGTTATTTTTGATCCACTGCATTTGGCGCATATTTGAAAATAAAAATGTTCGCAATAGCCTGTGTGCTACGTGTGACTTTTTCCTTAAAAAAAATTTTTTTGTATTTTTTTTAAACTAGACAGGATTTTTTTTTTTTTTTTAAACCATTAAATCTCCTCTGACACAAGCTTATACATTCACCCGAGTGCTGTGTTTTGGCTCCATGTGCTGTAGTATAGAGTGGAGACCGGATATACTGGGAACAACCAGTTCAAAATGGAGATCATAGATGTTTACATTTTCTTTTAGAACATCAAGCGTTTTAATTATACATTTCCTATAAACTTTGTAGACTATTTTCACACAGGATATAGATTTACTGTCCTACTTGGTGTTGCGTGTTATGGAAGTTTAGCTTCCTGAGTTTTAGTTCAGGGTAAACTGATTTATTATAGATGTGCTCACTTGTTAAGCGGCTTGCAGACTTTCTGTGATGAGGACGAAAATAAAAGAAATCTAGCCGATATTTATATTTTCTTGCATCCTTTTCCGGCATGCTGAGGTGTGTAATCAGCCATGGTCTTATAAATCTGCAGCTGTATTTTTTTCTTTTAATTTCTTGATTTAAAATACATAAATAAAACTTATTTGATTCTGAGTTCTGCATATGATTAGTCATTGTGAACAGTCAGTGGCACACTGTAGTGTAACAGCGCACAAGAGTAGTGAATTAACCCCTCAACATAAATAATCACTGAAAGAGGTTACTCAAATTTGTCAGTGCTCATTTACTATATTTTTTTAAAAAAACTATTTTACATATGAATCCAGGTCATTTCTGTGTATTTTATTATGGGACTTTCTTTGGAAATGCAGCACGGGATGAAGATGAAGATGAAGAAGTGTGAGCGCTTGGTAACGCAGGCAGCTGGAAATGCTGTAGCAGGACCCCTGATCACCAGGAAGGGAAAGAGTATGAGGGTGTACATTTTTAACAGTGGTTATTGTATTTAGTGTTGTGTGTTTATTTTTATTTTTTTAAAGAGAGATGAAAAGCACATGCAGGGACAGCTCCCAGTGTTCCCTCACACAGCTGGGTGACGCGCTCGTTCACTGCTATTCAGTCTTCAGCTCATCTGGCGTTATATAACACTTATTTTTACAAACTAGGCTGTTGGGGTGGGGGCACAACTAATGTCACTTTTCATGCAGAAATTGCCTGGCAACAGTCGGCTAAATTTATACTTCGTGTGTGCATGACTTGATCGGTGAACCGGTGGGAGCGGTGACGTCACAGAGCTTATTTACTGGAGGATTTGACTTCGGATTTCAGCTTTGAAGAAACAAAAAAGTAGGATGGGAGTAGGATATTCTCCCACAGCACCACATTCTGTTGTTGGCCTGTACACAGCAGGTTATTTAAAGTACCATCTGTGCCAACAGGTGTATGGGATCAACTCCAAATATATGCTTAATGGTGCAGAAATAGCACAAAGCCATACCTCAGAGTTACGTGAAAACGAAGCATTATTTTAATTCTTACGATTGCATGCATCAAATGTGGTCGTTTCTGGGAAAGTGTTATAATCTGGAGCCAGACCTGCTGTATAAAGCACGTTTCTGCAATTTGTCTTTACAGACGTGATAATCCCCATAAAGGATATCAAACTGGCCTGAATATGATTCTGGACTCACCACAGCATTACATCCTATTTAGGTAGATATTCAACGAAAATATAATGCGTCCTTCATCTGTCCATGGCTGTAGTGTACGTACATGTATGTAATGTTTATATAT
>JAOTRR010000055.1:12839864-12851275 GCA_028570945.1 Gogo arcuatus
ATGGCCCACCTTTCCTCAAAATTTCATCAAAATCCGTTCACTACTTTTTGAGGTACATTGGGAAAAGGTAGACAAACAAACAAACAAACAAACAGAGGCGAATACAGAACTTCCTCCAACAAAGTTGGTAGAGGTAACTAAGCCTTTTCCCAGTTTTGGCTTTTCATCCACTCAAAAAACAAAACAAAACAACATTTATAATGGCTGGCACACTCCACATCAAACTGCTTAAGCAGTGTAAACATGAAGGAAAGATTCTTTTTTGAATGAATGGTGTTAAATTGCCTCAATTTTGAAATTGTATTGATCTGAAATATTCCAGATTATGTCAGAAATCCTCGAAGCACAAACTGAGCCAGATCCCATGTTGATTACTCTGGGTGTCTCAGAATTCTCTTCTACCTCAAGAGTCAATCAGCAACACCTTCCTTCATATTGCTTGATTGCAGCTAGAAGAAGAAACAAGTCCCAGCTATCAAACTATGTCTCACCAAGCTTTCAAACACCTTATTAAGCAAAGAAAAATAAACAGTTTGATCAAATTTTGTTGCACATAATCTACTTTTTTCTGTAAGAGGTGGTTAATAGTGTGTTGTTCAATGTCTTTGTCAGCCTGTTCTGTTTCTTTTTTGTGTTATCTATAACACAAGAGTAGATTGTACTTATGACATCTATCACTGAAAATGTATCAAAGACAAAAAAAAAAGACCTTTAAAAAAATGGATGAAAAACTTTAGGAAATTATCCATATTAAGTGTAAACCTAGACTAAGAGGGTGAAGGATTTTGCCTCTATATTTGAGTTACTTCATCATCACACAGCATGAGAGTGAAAGACCACTTGGTCTCAATTCATCAAATGATCAGAGCCATAAGTACCTTCTGGATGAGTGTACTGTGCTTATAATAATGACAGTCCGTATATGGCACCTGCTGTTTAAGAAAAGTCTCATTAATCTTGATAAAAGTCACTAATGTTTGATAATTAAAGTGGGGAAAAGACTGAACGATCATTCTTACTATGCAGCTGCACCTTGTGCTGATGTCTGTAGAGTTCACACACAGTACTGAGTGTGTCTCAGACAACAGGGCAGCAGGGACACCAAGGCTTGACTTCCATTCACTGTCACCAAGGAATTAGTGTCACTGTTACACAGCCACCAGATTGATTCACCAGATGCTTCAACTCCAATATAGATGCAGGAAGCATTGGTGATAAACTATTCATTCAGTAATGCTACCAGGTTTGAGTTTATCAGTATGTGTACTGCAAGAAAAATGGTGTGTGTGTGTGTGTTTTCTCAGGTGTCAGGGGAAGAAGTGATCGCTGACACACCTGAACATGCCTATGAACTCCTCTAACCCTACAACACCTTTCATTTCTTGCATTTTAATTAGACAAATCTTTGTTACGCTTGGAATACAATGAATTAAATGACATCCTCTGTGGCTGACACTGAACAAGCTGATTAAGTGCATCACCTATTGTTTCATTAAGTATAGTGGCCTCTGAGTCACTTGGCACCATTTTGAAGCCCTGCTGATAGACTTCCTATTTAACAAGCAAAGAGAAGTCTTCTCGGTCTCGCTAACAACAAGAGAAGTGCACTGTTTATCGACTTAGGACTCGATTGGCTTTAGTAATTGAGCAACAAAGGCAGGAGTCTTGGTGCATGTGGGCAGGTTTGTCCTTTGAAGCATTTTGCTAATTTGCATATAAATGGACTGGTAAGCGCATCGTCACCATTAGGAGAGTGCTTGATTGGCTCAGAGGAGAGGGTAATGAGTGCCTTCCCTTTTCTGATTAGCATGGCAGCAAGCGATTAATTTAGGTCCAAAAAGCACCATGTTTAGGCACAGTGGAACAGATGGGCAAGAAATTTCAATTGCATTTCACATTTCAAATGAAATTAAACGAATAAACAAGCCTTAACACCCTTAACATCCAAACCTAACAAATAACCATCAAATGAAAACAACTGCGAGTACCAGTGAAGCTTTTTAGAAGCAGAAGGCAGAAAGATGATTGGGATGGGGTGGGTGTTGGGGTGGGTATTGGGTATAGTGCTCAAATGACAACACTGTCGTAGTGTAGCTATAAAGAAGCTTGAATCTTACTTAATCTTATATTGAAATTCTATTTATAAGGTGTGCATCTATGCAGCATAGCAGACACGCACAATATGGCTAGTATGAAGCTATTTCCAGGATGAGGTCCTCTCTCCGTTACTGACTCAGATCAATTGCCCATACAGAATTACCTGGGTGATGGGTAATTAAATAATTATGGTAGTCTGAATACATTCAGTTTTGTAATGTGTTGTGTATTGTCTTTGGTTACATAAGGTGTAATTTGTAGACACTTTCAAAAGTAAACACAAGAGAGATGCAGCAAAACCTGATACAGAACAGAGATTCCTGGCGTAATAATGGCAACATGCATTCAGCTGGAAGATACTTTTATCCAAAGTGACTTACAAGTGAGGCAGAATTCAATGGAAGCATAGAGCTAAGGAGTCGAGGGTTAGAGGTCGTATTTAGTAAAGCAACAGCAGCTCTGTCCTAGCTCAGGTCCTTGAAATACCACTGAGCTGCTTCTCAAATGCACACAAATATACACAACATGTACACAACATACAGTATATTTTATGTTTCCAGCACAGTAACTCCAAAGATATAGTATGAATTTGTAAACCACAATTTGTTTTTTAATATAAGTCTAAAGGTTAGGTGAGTGGCACTGGTGCTATTTCCAGGATGAGGTCCTCTTTCCATTATTGACTCCGATCAAATGCCCATACAGAATTGCCTCTTAAAGACCAGAAATCATCTGGTGGAATGAACATCTTATCCAGCCTTCAATCAACACTAAAGGATAAGAAAATGACAATTTCTTACTCTGCATCAAATATGTATGCTCCATTCACATGCAGAAACAGCATGTTTCTTTCATGCGGCTCAAAATGTACACATCAATTTTCCCATTGCTGTGTAATATTACATAAAGTCTAATAGAAAGCATATGTAACATTTATGTAAGAGCCATCCTCTGTAAAATTCTCCTAATCCATGACATCTTTTTAAATGATAATCTAAAACACCCATAATGAGATTATTTGACAGTATGGGATGATGGAGAGGGTGATAATACAGTATCTTTATAATGTTTTGGGTACATGTGACATCTGAATTAAGCAATGACTGACAAACAGACGAGAACAAGACCAAATCTTTCTTTCCTTTTGTCTCTTTGTGTTATCCTGAAGAGAGGTGCTGTCTGCACACAGCCATAAAAAAAACACCTTGCTATCCCTGAAGTGATAAAGCAGTAACTGACAACAGTAAGATCAGCAGGTTGGCTCTGAAAAATGGCTTTTACTAAAGAATGAAAATCCAGAACTATTATGAGTGTGGCATTGTTGTATGCCTTCAGGAAAAAAACATGAATAAACAGATGGGCTCTCCAGCTTGCTGTAAAAGAAAACACACAGCAAAGGCTGCCTTTAGTAAGAACAGCAGGAGAATGGTTCCTAAGGACTTCACTATTCACTAAAAGCCAGACATCTGTGTTGTGGTGTAGCCGAGTTAAGTGTTCAGCTTGCTGAGGCACTAATCAGTGCTCCATATCTGCTAGCATAGATTATATGAGTGTACAACCCAAGAGTAACATTGTGTTGTTCTTTTAGAAATTAATCTGTGCTAGTTATTGAAAGATCCTGGGTGTAAAATACTAAACTACTAGAAGACCATTGACTGGCCCTATATCAGGTCAGAGTAAGTGCATTAACTATAACTCATTATAACTCACAGTGGTGTAGCAGGCATTGTAGGCTCACAGGTCCAGGGTCCCCAGTTTGATCCTGAGCTCAGGTTACTGTATGTGTGCATTTCCTGTGGGCTCTCCAGTTTCCTCCTACCTGCCAAAAACATGCCAGTAAGCAGATTGTACACACTAAATTGCCCCTAGCTGTGAATGTGTGCGTGCATGGTGCCCTGTGACGGACTGGGTGATCCCGCCTCAGGTTCAGTGTTCCGAGGATAGGCTCCTGCATCACCAAAATGTTCACCAAGTGGTTACTGAAAATTAATAAATAAGTGAATGAGTTAAAACATAAATAATGAGATTTTTTCCCCCAAGGATCCATGTTCCACAACCATGAGAAGTGTTCCTCAGCTCCAATACTGGGAACCCACATAGTAAAATCCAACCCAATGTCCAATTGGACATAAATAAACTCTGAAAGAGTTAATCCAACACTGGGGATTTTGTTGTCCACATCCCAAGATTTCTGAACTTCCAATCCACCTGATCCAGTTCATCAGCTCATTGTAAAGTCTTTCACAATGTGGGTCATGTATGTTAAGTTATATCTTTAAAGTCTGTAGGGAATTGTTCCCTGGAACTGGAGGAGAAAATCCCTGCTGCTCTTTCTCGCAGCATGATCAATCTTGAACCCGTGCTTGACTCTGACTCTCCATCATGCAGCCACTTGACCAGTCATTATGCTGGGTAATGATGCAGAGGAAGATACATGCTGACCTCAGTGCTCCCAGTTAGACTCCCACCAAGCTGTAGAGTGATTAAAATGTATGCATTAAGGCCTGATCTCTGCTAACCCACTCTCCACTGACTGACTGTTAGATTTATTTGTTCATCATCTCTTTTGCCTATGTAATATAGCTCAATTTCTTTTCTCTTTTTCTTTGTCTTTCCAATTGCATGTCTTGTAGCATGTGATTTTGTTGCTAGGTAACAGGGTCATGGGAAGGTGCAGGGTCTTGGTCAAATGCTTTGAACAGAACAATGTCAGAAAGCAGAGTAGTGCTTTGGACAGATTACGAGATGAGATTATTTGATCAGGTACATGATCTTCTTCATGCAGATAAGCAATGTTAAAAGCAGTAGTAGATAGAGGCAGTGAAAAGCCAATGCAAATTTGACTGACTGCAGATTTTTTATTTGAGATTGTGATAAAAAGATTTCCCAAAATCTGTAGCATTTATCCCAGAGAGAGAAGCCAAATGTAAATGTAACTGACTCTCATGGCAACATTACTGTCTCAGAGTTGATTAGAACAGAAGATCTTTAACACACCATTTTTGACTTTGTGGAATCAGACAGCTCAAATAGTCTACAGTCAGATTTTCCACTTGTAAATTTGACATCCACACCAGAAACTGGAGTAGTTCTGCTCTATTTACTGTTTAGGACAATGAAAGCAAACACACACATCATACCATTAGCAACAATGGAGACAGAATCAACGTAATCACTCTGGTCTTTGACTGAGGGGAACTGAATGATACACCAACATCTGATTCTGCAATGGTAGAATGCAGTGGTTTATTTTTTACTTTGCAAATTCCACCACAAACCTAAATACTGCATTCCTGAAGAATTGACAAATGACAGCAGCTGGACACTGATTCATAACCACCTTCTTTTCTATTCCTGAATATGTGAATGTATGTATTGTATACAGTATGTCTATTGAGTGGTTTTCTCTTTTTCCATGTGAATATCATTTTAAGGTAAACTAGTGTATTTTGTGGTTACTTATATTAATACATTCTTGATGTAAGTATGTATTATTAGCTATCATTATGACTATCATTTGTAGTTTGTTGGAATGGAATACAATGACTATCTGTATCTGCATTGGATTTAAACTCAAAGTGGGCATTTGTTTGTTTGTTTGTTTGTTTTTGTAGGGGGCAGCTAAATTAAATATGAACCCTACCATGATGCATCTGGAAACACTTGAAAAACACTCGATAGAAATGCTATGTCTGTCAGCATGGTCTGGAAATTCTGGCTCTAACAGTTCCTCAGCCTCAGCTACATCATTCCGGTTCATATTTAGTCTAAAATAGAGACTATTATTGGTTTTGTTTGCACCTACCCACAGTATTTTTCTAATGAGTGTAGTTGAATCTATTTCGCAAAATATATTTTAAAAATTGGGCTTAATTTAAAGCACCACAATACTGACCAATCAGTTATGAATAAAGGAATGCTGCACAATACAGTGCTACACATATTCATATCCGTGGTGTTTGTATATCCTCTGAGCTTTATATCTGACCACTCACTTGAGCCCACATGAAAGTAAAAAGCTCCAACTCCTTCGACTTTTTGTATTGCACCCCACAGGATCCCAGTCCTGATGCACACCACTAGTCTCAACCAGATGCCCTGTAAACCACCTTGCCAGTTGGTGGATACTAATGTTTCCAGCACTTATATCACCATCAAGCAGTTAAAGTCTTGGATTGCATTCTTCCCCACTTCTAAGTGGCTTTGTATAAAAGCATCTGCCAATTAAATAAATGAAAATGTAAACGAATCAGTCTTTTCTTAGCTAAATCTGGCATGAAAACCAAATCAAAATAAACTAATTCACATCCTGATTATGCAAAGTGAAACCACAGCTACTGCAACTGCCAAAATCCCTGTAATAAGCTACACATCATGGTGCATCTTTAATAAGCACAGCGTTAACTAGGTTAGAGCACATTTCATATTGCAACAATAGAACAAAAGGTTGTTCTGCTTTTTCTCCCATTCCTCTGCACATCAATGTCTTAATGCATCACATTCATTGCCTTATCAGCTTGTTCTCTAAGGGTGTAGAATCCATTCCTCATGATGTGCATAGACATTTATGTTTATCCTCTCCTTCACACTGATGGGCTTTACAGTGGTGGCTCTGGTCAGTGTAAAGTCACCAGTGGGCGAGCCAGATTGGACGCACATACACACTTTGTTCAGACTTTATTCATGCAGGTTCATTTTCCTTGGTGTATAGCAAAACAGAGGTTTACCTAGGATTTATATATTACAGCACAATTTAAAACAACTTGTTATAGGGCCTTTGTTTTCTTCTAATCTTTCAAGTTGCAATATTTTTGTTCTTCTAGACACTAGATAAACTGCTCAAATCGACTGAGTGTGAGCAGTATGAGATCTTGAAATTATACAATTCTGTGATGTAAAGACGTTGATCCATAACATTCTGACTCTTGAGTTTCACTTAATAGTTTGGTGTAAAACTTATTATATTCACATACTATATTCAGTGGAATGTGAATGATATATTTCTAAAATTCATTATTTTTGAAAAAAAAACAAAACATAAAACCTTATAATTCCAAGGTCTAGATGTCGATTTAAGATTTAATACCACAACTCATAATATTTTGAACACAAATTAAATATATGATCCACTAATGTCCACTAAGTTGGGAGCTTGTGTTTAGATGTTACTTTGACACTATTACAATGTCACACTGCTTAGCACTTCAGTGCCCTTATTTTATAGCTCATAATAAAATGACTCCTTGTACTCTTCTTAATTTAAGCTTGAATTAAGGCTCAAACTAAATAAATAGTCTTTGAGAGGTCAAGTAGCAGAGGCTGTAGCAGAGAAAAATAGCAATATTCCAAAAACTCATCAGGATGTACAAGTATCATAGGAGCTACAATGATTTGTAAATATGATATGCTTCAATGCATGTCATCACTGTCATTTATAGAAACTTGCTTACTGGGAGGGAATCTGTACATAACGTTAGATACACTACATGGCCAAAAGTATGTAGAAACTGAACCATCACACCTATGTGTTTGTTGAACACCCCATTCCAGATTTAGTTCCCACTTTGTTGTTATAATAACCTCTACTCTTCTGCAAAGGCTTTCCATTACATTTTGGAGTGAGGCTAAGTTCTCATTCAGCCATAAGAACATTAGCGAGGTCAGGCACCGATGTTGGGTGAGGAGGCCTGGGGTGCAGTCAACATTCCAGTTCATCCCAAAGGTGTTCAGTGGGGTTGAGGTCAGGAATCTGTGAAGGACACTCGAGTTCTTCCACTAAAACTTTTGCAAACCATGTCTTCATGGAGCTCGCTTTGTGCACAGGGGCATTGTCATGCCGGTACAGGTTTGGGTCTCTTAGTCCCAGTGAAAGGAAATTGCAATGTTACAGCATACAAAGACATCCTAGACAATTGTATACTTCCAACTTTGTGGCAAGAGTGTGGAGAAAGCCCACATATGGGTATGATGGTCAAGTGACAACAAACCATATAGTGCACGTCTAGTTTCACTACTTTTTATACACTGAGCTATTTTAGAAGCACATTTTTTAATTCAAATAAAATAGTATCTCTAGTACATGCTGTGGTGCCTTAGAAACAGTATATAACAACAACATTATTTGATGTGCATTCATGCTTTGCTCTCTTAGTAATTTGTAACAGAACCACTGAACACATGGCACTCTTGACTAATCCACATGTATTAATGTTAGTCTTTCTGTCTTCAAGACACTTGTTTTTCCCCAGGTATATAATGTTGAAATGCTGAACTCCCTTCTGCATGTAGCTCAACTGCAGAGAAATCTCGCATTAAGATGAGAAGCATTCACAAGAACCCACCAGTGGCTCTCTGACCATCTGTTATACAAAGCAGAATCTTAATCTTGAATGATCTTGCTAAATACCTCAGCATCCTGCACTTCCTCAATCATTTATGGTCACTCCATGTGCAAAGAACAAACCAGAGCCTCATTCCAAACAGTCTTGCCTTGCATTTTCTCAAACTGTTTACTCACCACACTCTCATTGTGCCGTATATGTCCAGTAGAATATCACTTGTTGTTTTTAAAAACTTTCCAGACTCTGGGTTGTGAGGATTGTTTAAATGCCATCAGGCATAACAATATGCACAATCTGCATTTATAATACGACAGGGAAAAGTGCAACAATGATACAACATATTCAGTTTACACTCACCGTCCAGTTTATTAGGAACACCTGTACACATGCACATTCATGAAGTTATCTAATCAGCCAATCATGAAGCAGCAGTGCAATGCAAAAATCATGCAGATACAGGTTAAGAGCTTCAGGTACAGTTCACATCAAACATCAGAATGAAGAAAATGTGTGATCTCTGTGACTTTGATTGTGGCATGGTTTTTGGCACCAGATGGGCTGGGTTGAGTATTTCATAAACTGCTAATCTCTTGGGAACTTCACACACAACAGTTTCTGGAGTTTACACAGAATGGTGCGAGAGGGGAAAAAAGCACTGAGTGAATGTCAGTTCTGTGGGTGGAAACGCCTTGTTGATAAGAGAGGTCAGAGGAAAATAGACAGATTGGTTTGAGCTGCCAGGAAGGATATCATATCTCAACTAACTATGATGAGCAGAAAAAAACATCTCAGAATGCACAAAACATTGAATGTTGAGGTGGACAGGCTACAACAGCAGAAGACCACATTGAGTACAGGCTCACCCAAACTGGACTCAGACCAGTCTGGTCATTCTCCTCTCATCAACAAGGTATTTCAGCCTTCAGACCCTCTGCTCACAGGATGGTGTGTGAAAATCCCAGGAGATCAGCAGTTTCTGAAATACTCGAACGAGCCCATCTGGAACCAACAACTATGCCACGATCCAAGTCACAGAGATCACACTTTTTTCCCCATTCTGAAGTTTGATGTGACCATTAACTGTAGCTGTTGACCTGAATCTGCATGATTTTATCTATTGTGCTGCTGCCACATGACTGGATGATTAGATAACTGCATGAATGGGCAGGTGTACAGGTGTTCCTTTTAAAGTTCCTGGTGAGTGTATATATGTAAAGATGCACTCAGTTACCAGAACAAGCTACAAAATGCAGCTTTGTTCATCATTATTGGCCAGATGAGACCAAAATCAACTTTTTCTCCATGCACATCATTGTCATATATGGTGGTGGTGGAGGTGGGGGAAGGAAACCCCATCAGTTCCACAGTAAAACATGAAGGTGGGTCACTCATACTTTCTGCAGTTGGTACTCCTGCACTTTTGGTGAAGATGTTAATTGATGATTGGCAAATTCTGATATACACCAGCATATTGTAGCACAAAACATGGCTGCCTCTGCCATGAGGTGAAGATTTGCTCATACATGGATCTTTCAGCAGACTCAGTGTTATGATTCTCTCCAAATATTAATTGTAGGATGTCAAAACTGATTTGTTTAAAATATAATTTTAAAATACAACTTTGTACCCATATTGTTTAAGCTCAAAATATCAGCCAGTGTATATGTTATTCATTTTTATGGATTCATTTTCACAAAGGGTGCAATAATTCTAAAGTAGACCATATAGTTAGTGACCTTTTATCAGACACGTCTACTGTATGTAGTCGCATTATTTACATACAATTACAGTCTGAGAATTTGGATCCGTTACCATACACAGTTCGCCTGCTTCCATCTAGCCATTTGGTTGGTTGTTGAAAGCACAAAGAAATGAAGCCATGTGCTTATCAGTTTTGGAGAGAAGGGTACAATTACTGCCCACTAATGGTCCACCTCCCTGAAAATGGCAGCTTAGCCAAGACTTATCTCAAACGGGGGGTTAGCTGACTAGATTTGTGACGTTTTTATGTTCTCTCTTCAAGAGCACTTGACTGATGAGCTCTCACTTTTCGAGTATTAGGAATCAATGCGGTCCTGAAGAGGGATCATTTGTATGGTGATTAAGGGAGTGAATAAGTAGGGAACAGATTATATCGCAGCCAGTCTTCTCATCTGATCAGGTAAATTCTGTCTCTTTAGAATGCTTGACGGTATGTCATTAGTCTGTTGTAAAGGTTTAATTTAAATAGTATAGAAGGAAAAGCTTTCAATTAAAGATTGCAGAAGTTCCTGATTAAGGTGATTTTCTTATTGATTCCTTTCTAAATCCTTACTTTTACTATTTAAAGTCTAGCTTTTTTTTAACTAAATGGCAGCATGGTATTGTGTAATCTAAAAGCAATGCACAAGAGAGCAAATAAAGTCTAGGGTTTTATTCTAAATAAGAGAACCAAAAAGCCTATTACCTACGAAGTGCTTCTTTGATTGATGGCATGACTGTCCAGGGCAGCATGATGAATTCCGGGCCACAAGGATGCATCTTGCCTGTTACTTCTAACCAAATACCTTAAAATTCCCTAGATGTCACCTTGCAACAAAGAGACAAAAAGACTGCTAAAGTAGCTGGGGAGTTCTTCTGGGCCAAAAAAAGGAATGTTTTAGACTGGTCAAGTCAGTCAGCTGAATAACAATGAGTTGCATTTCATGTAAGGAAGACAAGGCTGAAGGTGAAAAGCCCCTGAAATGAAATAAGCAGAAAGTGAAAATGGCTGAATCAAAGGTCTGGTAGAGCATCACAAGTGAAGATACCCACCATCACAGACTTCAGGCAGCCACCATTCGAACACAACAAATACACGTAAGATGTTATTCACTTTTTGTCCAATTTTGCACCCAGGAATGAGGAATTTGGAATTTTAAGCCTTTATTCATCACACGTACATTAGAGCACAGTGAAATTCATTCTCTGCATTTAACCCATCTGAAGCAGTGA
>JAOTRR010000055.1:12960624-12972549 GCA_028570945.1 Gogo arcuatus
TGTGTGTGTGTGTGTGTGTGTGTGTGTGTGTGTGTGTGTGTGTGTGTGTACTACTATGAGAAATCTCCAGACCTAACTGGGTTGATCAGTTGTGTATACAGTGGTACACAGGTGTCGAGACAATATATTCCATTGCGTAATCTTCATGTGTTCCTATAAACAAGGTCTCTGTAGCTGTGTTCAGTTTGTGTACGCCTGGCAGCTTCCTGTGTCCTGTGTTTGGCAGCGAAATGCGTGTGTGTGTGTGTGTGGAGGGGGGTCTTTAAGAGAGAAAGCTCTGTCTGCGGAAGTGATATTGATGTGTTTATCTCAGACTGTTCTCTATGTTCTCTTTCCCTCGCTCCCGTTTGACGTGTGTGTATGTGTGCGTGTGTGTATGTGTGTGTGTGTGTGTGTGTGGATGTATAGCTCTCCCCTTCATGTGCCCGCCTGTATTAATAATCAAAGTGCTTTAATAATGCAATGGCAATCAATTATTTAGCGCAAAGGGAGGATGTGCCTCTGCAGTATGCCAACATTTGATTTGAACAGACTGATGCGGCCCAGCCGTCTGGGGATAAACACACAAACACGCGCGCGCTGAGTCATGACCTTTGAGCATCTTAACACTGACATTTACTCGACTTATAAGCCTGTGAGAATCATTTACTGATGATGGAAAACTGCAATTAAGAAACTAACCTGCAATGGTGACCTCTTGTATCAGGGAAGCAAAATATTTTGGCTAGTAATTATGTAAATGAACGCAGATGATAGTGTGTTACATATTGATATGACAGTTATAAGCTGTGTAGTAGAAGTCTTCATGACCTGGGGGCACAAAACACAGAGCGGAAACCAGTCATTTTTATTTACCATTAAAATGGCACGTTACTATTTATTGGACCATGTGGTGGATGTCTGTTTGCATATGTATTAACATCTTTCTATCTGGAAGCTCTTCATATCTTCCTATTTGCATTTTCTTTTTGCTTAGATAACTTGAATTATGAACAGTGAAGGGAAATCAAATATTTGGACAGTTTTTTTTAGTATTATTTAACATACTTTCAGTGCATATATCCACTTCAAAAGTACAATAAGCATAAACAAAGATATGGAAAAAGTATTCAGACACCACAAATGACCAAGATTAGTACTTTGTTGCAAAGCTGTTATCGGAATTACAGCTTCGAGATGTCTACGGTAAGAAGTAATTAGCTTTTTGCAGCATTGTGGTTCAATTTTTTTGGCCCATTCCTCTTGGCACATCATCTTCAATTCCCCAAGGTTATAAGGGTCCCTGTAACGCCCTTATAATTTCAAAATCCTCCATAAATTTTCAATGGGATTCAAGTCAGGAGATTGGCTAGTTCATACGAGGCCTCCTTGAGTTATTTTGGCTGTGCGTTTGGGATCATTGGCTTGTTGAAATGTCCATCTTCTCCTCAGATTCAGTTTCTTGTCCAGTAAGATTAGATTCTATTCTAATACACTATATGGCCAAAAGTATGTGGACACCTGACCAACACACCCATATGTGGGTCTTCCCCAAACTGCTGCCAGAAAGGGTAAGCATTACATTTTCATGACAATCATGACAAAGACCCTGTGAACAAAGCGAGCTTCATGAAGACAAGGTTTGTCAAAGTTAGTTTGCAAAGAAATGAAGTGGCCCAATGCCTTTGGGATGAACTGGACTGCTGCCTGTGTGCTAGGCCTCCTCACCTGACATCAGGGGCTGACCTCACCAATGCTCTAGTAACTGAATGAACCCAAATCCCCACAGACATACTCCAAATTCTACTGGAAAGTCTTCCTAGAAGAGTAGAGGTTATTATAACACCAAAGGGAGGACCAACTTCAACATATTAATGCCCATGGTTTTGGAATGGGCACATGGGTTTGATGGTCTGGTTTCCACATACTGAGCATATAGTGCGTATCCAGTACATCGTTCCATTCATTTTTCCTTCAGTGACCTGTAATGCCCCAATACCATTTGGAGAGAAGCAGCCCATATCATGATGCTCCTACTTCTGTACTCCATTGTGGTTATGGTGTTCTTGGGATCATATATGCAATCCTTCTGTCTCCAAACATGATGAGGTGAATTATTGCCAAAGAGTTCTATAGCTTTTTCCATTCGAGTGCTGATTAATGATGTGGTCCCTAATAACTTGAGGAAGTTCCTTCACCTTCACCATGATACTTGTGTGAAATTTTCCCAACCAATGGCAACTTCTTTTATAATGACGCCACTCTTTTGGGAATATTTATATACAGAACTATAACCTTTACATATATACTGTATATATCTAATATACCATAGTGTCCTAATATTTTTCCCTGTCAATTGTTTTTTAAACATATCTCTGTTTTAAATGCATATTTTTTTGTTTATAAGTTCAAAGTCAAAAGACATTTGTTTAAATGTGAATTGGATATGCGCACAGGAAGTATAATAATAATTTTTTAAAAATCTGAATACTTATTTCCCTTCACCGTAGCAACCGAATGGTTTCCTGAAAGTATTTCATCATTACTATGTGAGATTACCACCACTCTCTTCACCTTCCAGTATTTCATATAAAGGCATCTCTTCTTTATTTTTAATACTTTTGATACCTCTAGCTGCTGGATGTAAGATTTTGGAATTTCTGGTAGAAAAATGCCATGGTACTGTATTATCAGAAGAACATTTTTTCCACGTGGGTTCATCATTCTTGACTACACAGATTAATCTCATGGTTGAGAGAAACACATACTGCACATTCAACAAGAATTCAGGGCTGCATGTCAAACCATATTACAGGAGACCTAAATAGAAGTAGCACCATTGGTGCACTGACATGCTATTAACTTAACTAGTGTGGCATCAGGTTTGGGATGCCTGTACCTTGTGCGAAGCCCTGTGCTAGAACTTTGGGGTGGGTCTTTGGCTGTGCTTCTTTCAGGTGCGATGATGTATGACGATCTGAGCCAGATTGGAATTTGCAAAGAAATACAAAGAAAGAGCCACAAAGGTTCTGGAACCAAGATTAACCTTTACCAAAGTGCGGTAAAGGCCAAAGTGTGGAGAAAGAAAGGATATGCTCATGATCCAAAACATACGAGCTTATCGGTCAAGCATAGTGGAGGTAGTGTCATGGCTTGGACTTGCATGGCTGCTTCTGGATCAGGCTCAGAGGCTCACTAATCTATATAGATGATGTAACTCATGATGGTAGCAGCAGAATAAATTCAGAAGTCTACAGAAATATTCTGTCTGCCAATTTAAAGAGAAATATATCCAATCTAATTGGGAGGAACGTCATCATGCAGCAAGACAATGACCCAAAACACACTGCCAACACAACAAAGGACTTCATCAGGGGAAAAAAGCGGAAGGTTTTAGCCTGGCCAAGGCAATCTCCAGACCTTAACCCAACTGAGCATGGATTTCACCCCAAAAACAAACAACAACTGAATAAAAGCTAGAAGAATGCAACAGTTTGGTGATGTCAGAGGGCTGATGCAGTTACTGAAAGCAAGGGATATGCAACCAAATATTAAGTGTTATTTAATTTCAGTTACTTTAAGACTATCTATTCCTATACTTTTGCTCACCTAAAAAAATGGGTGATCTGCCACCACAGGTGCCATGTTCTAAGTTGTTTAACACATCTAAGATCAGGAAATAAAAGCTGAAATTCTGATCTATCATCTCAAATTCATCTTTTGATCTCAAATCCAAAATGTATTCAGTGTATAGCAAAAAGATCAACCTGTTAGTCTCGCTGTTCCAATACTTTCAGAGGGGACAATACCATACTATCATTTTTGAGTTATTTCCAAGAATGTACTGAGTACTTTATAAGGCATGGCATTTGTGTATAAATGAGTGTGTGCTTCATGAGTGCTACGATCATCTAACCAGCACTGCACAAGCAGAGGCAGTGAGAGGAAAAAAACGAATGCAGCAGAAACTGAGAAGTTGGTTACAGTGAAAATGATTCCTTCAGCTAAATGAAAGACAAATCCATTGCCTCTGACAGCTCAAAGTCAAGAATCTATTCCTGCTCAACACAAGGGTATGCGTGAAATATTTTGTCAATACCCTCAGCTTTCTGCAAAACCTGTAAATTAAACTTTAATGTCTGTGGAAGAATGATACTTTATTTACAGATGCTATACCTTACACTATTTTTCATGCCCTCGACTCGTGTGTTTCTTGTGTTGATGTGCAATAAAGTAAAATCCCAAACTGTAATGCATCACAAATAACAGAAATCCAAAACATAAAGGTGTTCAGAGATAAGAGCAGTCTTACTACTTGGTATGTGTGTGTGGTATTTCTTCCCCACTTTCACTTCTCTTCACTTTTTGCCTGAAGACATGTCTCTGTTCTCGCCCTAGGCTTCTTTGAAAGGGTTCAAGTTCAAGCCTGTTTGTAGAAACTAAATAAGTGTATACACTGTTTGCTGAAAACAACTAAAGAGGTGAGGTCGAATTAAATCTCATGAATAATTTGCGATCCTCAGCCTCATTAATCTGCCAGGGGCAAAATGTGATTGTAAACCATTTATGGAGGCATTGAAACAAAGTAAAAATGGCTGTTATGAAAAATCCTGCAAAAACATGTCTAATCTGAGAGGATGGTTATTAATCATTCATCAAAGTGTTAATGCTACTTTGGCGTTTTGTCACTGTTATTAATAAGTTTAATACAGCATCCTGCATACAAATGTGGGAACCTGTATAATAACTTCATCAGTGAACATTACCTGCTGGACAAAAGAGCTTTGTTAAAGCCATTAAAAACCAGAACAACATCAGATGACAGACTGACTGATTTACTTGCTTTCCCAACAGGAAATTTAATAGGAAATTTAACATTATCAAAGTTAGGCATACATTTATACTTTAGACAAGACTCGTGACTTGGCTAAACGAAGAAAAAAAAAAAGAAAATTCAGATGAATGGCTTTATTCCTAAAATATTATATTCCAGAAATATTCATGCAAATATCGTTACAAGTGAATCCAAGCAGAATACAATCCAAGCACAGTTCAGGGTTCAGTTCAGGGTTATGGGTGAAGTTTATCAACCAAAAATGGTTTTTTGGTAGTTCTGGTCTTTGAACTCACAATCTATCAGTCACCTGGATAGATCACCTGGATAAGGTGCAAAACATACAGTGCACAATATTCAGCTAAAAAACAAAACAAAATTGCAGCTAAATTCACGAATGGGCTGACAGCTGTTTGGGTGTGGCCTAGCTGAGATTTGATTGAAATCCTCTGACTAAAGGCATCAGCATACTTAATGTGTAGATGTCGTATGTGATGGTTGATGGTTGAAGATGAATCCACCTTTGTGACCTTACAAGCTCAGATATTCTCTGTGGTTTATTATTGGCTGTCACTTTTAACTGCTCCAATCGTAGGCTTTTGATTGCTTCGCATGTTTATCTGAAGCCTCCACGTGTGGTCTGTTTGCTCCGCAATTGTCATATCATTATGCAAGCCAGCTGAACGTCGTCTCTGTATGAAGTATGCTGAGGTGTGAAGACTTCCAGCTTGCTAAACATGATGACACAAGCAGGGAACATTTGTTCAACATTATACGGTATATGCTATATGAGCATACCGGTGCTGAAACAACCTGCGTTCACAGGTGATGACAGCAGAGGAAGTGTCAATACTTTTTCCTCCATCGATTTGTTTTCAAGTGTGAACACAGTTTCACTTCTGTAAGAGGTTAGCCCTCGATCAGCATTAACAATACAATGGGGCTTAATTTACTGAACATTACCTTAACTCTCTGCATTTATCCTGCATCCTATCAGGTAGACATTAGTAGCTGTAGATAAAAGATATTTATATCTATCCTCACAGTTTTAGTCAGTAACACACCACATATTATGCCTCACATATATTTTAAGCAGTGAAGTAGGCTGCCATAAACCAACCCACGCATAATAGAACATGCAAAATGAGCCGCTTGTTATTAACTCGGCTACTTAGAGAAGGGAACTCACACTGTTTAATTCTGAAAGGCTGTTTGGAGTCTCGCCCACAGGCCCTCCAGGTGTCGAGCCAAGAAACTAAAACTAGTGTACAATAACTGAGTTTAATGACCTTCAAAGACTGAGACAAATGACTAATGCTTTTCAGCATGAATGCACACAGAACTACATGAATAAAGCCAGAGCAGAAGATCTTCCGTTTATGTATAGAAAGAGAGAAAAGAATATTGAAAACAGCTTTCTGGATAATTGAGTTTTAGTGCAGCTCAGGTGGTGCAGTGGTTAGCACTTGCACCTCACAGCAAGAAGGTTGCACAACTTAGTGCATACCTAGTGCTGGTCCCGAGCCCGGATAGATTGGAGAGGGTCCCATCAGGAAGGGCATCCGGTGTAAAACCTATGCCAAATCAAATATGCGGATTATAAACTGGGGAGGAGTTAATGATCCGCTGTGGTGACCCCTAAAGGGAACAGCCGAAAGAAGAAGTGTAGCTCAGCTATACTGCACACAGTGAACAGGAATCACAATCTGCCTGGAACACGTGATTTTATAGCACTCGCACTCCTAGTGATGGGCTGAAGTCATTTCATGCTGCATTATATGAAAAAAATGAATTTTAATTTACAATTAAACACAAAAGTGAAGTATTTACACAATAAATAGATATACGCTGTTAAGTGAAAACGATTTCTTAGTGTGTAATTGCAGCAGAAGATCAGACAGCAAGAGTTAGCCAAACTCAATGGCTCAGTAATAAAACAGTTTTACCTCAGAAACTATCAGAAAGCTTCTTATATGCAATCAAATAACTCTTTGTAAACAACTTGCTCACACTATTTGCAGGTTAATATTTCACCATTTAATTTTTTTTTATGCATTGTTACCATATTGCAGCATGGTTCAGAAAAACCCCAAATACTTGCTATTAGTTTCTCATGGTTGATTTTATCCATTTTGAAAACGCTGACATGATGTAAAGTATCAGGGAAATAAAAGCTAACGTCATCAGGGGTATGTTTATAGATGAGTGCTCTACTTTGTGAGATTCATTTATGTGAATGGATTATATGAGTACAAATACAGTATGTAAATATCTTATTATTTTTTATATCTGTAATTGTATCTTTATAATACCCTCTTAATTTGTGCATATTTGTTTTTATATATGGCTTTACATTTTTCAATGTAAAAAGTACAGGATTTTAAACAAAATTAGGACTTGGTCTGACCATTCATACCTATTCACATAAACTAATTTGTGTCACAAGTTACAAAAGTTTAACGCCAGGGCTATCAACTTCAGGATTCTGTATGAAATCTTTTTTTAATGAAATTTAAAAAAAATTTTTTTGTGATGATTGGTCATGGTATATTAATACAAAGTGCACAGAAACGTGACTGATTGAATCAGTAACCAGGCAAAACAGAACTATTTAAGTCATGATGTTTGAGAAAATGTACTCATGTAAGAGAATCAGCTCTTAAATATACACAGATAAATATATCCACAAAGATTATACTTATGTATAGTGATAAAGTAACAATAGTTCAATGTTTTTGGCCTACATTACAATCACTAATGTGGCCTCATACTTGCTTTTCAATCTGTAGTGAAAGTTATGAAGGTTGTATGAAAGTTAAGCTTGGAGATAGCATTAGTGTTTATACCTTATTACGTAATTACATAATTTGTGTGAAATGCAACCAAATCCAACCACGGTGTCGGCATTTGTTTGAATGTTTTGATGAAATCAGGTTTGAGCTCCTTTCCTGCTACTAATAATATCAAATCCATCCGTCCATCATCTATAGCGCTTATCCATCAGGGTCACGGGGGAAGCTGGAGCCAATCCCAGCTGACATTGGGTGAGAGGCGGGGTTCACTCTGGACAGGTAACCAATCTATCACAGGGCTAACACAGAGATGAACAACCATCACACTCACATTCACACCTATGGGCAATTTAGTGTAGCCAGTTGACCTAATCCACATGTCTTTGGACTGTGGGAGGAAACCAACACAGGGAGAACATGTAAACTCCACACAGAAAGGCCCCAGTCAGCCATGAGGTTCGAACCCTGAGCCTTCTTCCTGTGAGGCGACAGTGATAACCACTGCACCACTGTTCCACTCCAATATCAAATCCTACTATTTTAATATTTTTAATATATTGTTTGTGTGAATTAATTTTGAATGTTGAACTTATCACAATCTATTAGGAGTAAAAACAGACCGGTGAATAGTCCACGGAAAGAAATTGCTTTGAGGTTTTCTGAAAAGCATCAGAAAAGAAGTGCATGCTCTTCTATGAATTACAATTCGCTCTTTACCATTCCGATTATCATTTAAAGAGCTTTAAAAACCATCAGGGGCTACAGGGAAGCTGAGCAATCTTTTTTTATATGATAGAGTGTGTGTGTGTGTGAGAGAGCAGGTTTCTTAATGTCCTTCACAGCATGGCTGGATACTGCACACACCACATTCATCAGATCAGATTACACACAGCACACACACTTCCACTCTACAGTCATTACAATGGTGTATTTATATTTATAATTAATTACTTACAGATCTAATATTATATAAATGATATAAATGAGTGTAAGATGATATTAATTCATGGATATCAGCGACCCATGACTAATAATGGGTGAGTGGTATATAACGGTCCCGTGATTTCATCATATGTCAGCTCTCTTTAGAAATATCTACATTTTATGACTTTAGTATTATTAGCTTCTGTCATTGTGCCATTCAGTCTGAACCCAGCTTCCAACAGTTCAACAGTAAGGTCATGGTTTGAATTCTATGAATTACAATGAGTGCTCATTCTATACGTCACTGCAGCAGTGCTTTTACATTTCGTTCTTTGCATCCTGTTGGTGCAAGAATGTAAAATTACAAAATTATAAATGTACTTCCACATCTGCTTCATACATCCATGCATATCTTTATCTTCTTCCTCCAACACTGCTGTTACAGTCTCCTAAATAAAGAAAACTGGACTAAAAGCAAATTAATGATATGAGTTATGAAATGGATACATTTTGTGACAAAATTAAATCTGTCATGAAATCAATTTTTTGATTCATAAAATAAGTTAAAGGTGCACTATGTAGGGTTTAGTGGCATCTAGCAGTCAGGATGCAGATTGCACCCAAATGGATACTCCTCTCTCACCGCTTCCTTTCCAAGCATGTACTAGAACCTACAGTGGCTGTCAGGTAGTGTTGTAGTCAAGACTAACTAAACCGAGACCAAGTCATGACCGAGACCAGAGTGTATCAAGAGCAAGACAAGACCAAGACTTTGAGGGGTTGAGATCAAGTCAAGACCAAGACCAGACCAGTGGGTGTGAAGGGGGGCGGGGAGGGGTGACAGCCATTAACAGTAACAAAAATTTCAAATTAGCACTGAGTCATGTTATTGGTTGCATTTGAAGCAGGAAGTTTTACATTCAATCACAGTAACGACGTTAACAAATAAATCAGATGATGCACAGGCAATTTACCACAGTTGTGGTCTTGACAGGTCTTGAAATAAAATCCCAAGACTCTATGTCCGAGTCCGAGACAAGACCGAGTAAAAATGTGGTCGATTCTGAGACGAGACCGAGACATTCAAAAAGTGGTCTTGAGACTGGTCTCAAGTACTACAGCGCTACTGTCAGGTGCAATAATATCTGTCTGGAGAGCCGCAGTTTTACACCAGCAGTTTCATCCCAGCCACAGCACATGCGTGGACACTTTTTTTTGGTTTATCTTAGTGAATGTTAGACTCATCAACAATCGTTCTGGATAAATTTGTGATATAAAACTAAAATAAAACAACGCTAGTGTCATAAACCCTGTTGAATCTTTTATGTTTTTTTCCCCAAAAACTAAAAGCCTGTATGTGGTTGGTAGGCTGGTGTTTGCCTGGGCTTTATGTGTACACTTACACTACATGTGCAGGAATAAAACTTTACTTCAAACAGGCTTAAACTGTGAGCATCATATTATTTTATTGGAACCACCAAAACAATTACACAAGCAAGAATACAACTTCACTGACATTTACATCTTCTTTCTTCATCTTCGTCTTCCCTTCTCCATATTCGTCTTCCTTTCGGCACTGGATTCAAGCTTCCACTTGTAATGACGCAAAACGTGAAGTGTGCCCTCCAGAGCCAGTATTTGGTTTGTCTGTTCTGGGCTACTAATAGAAACATGGTGGCGCAGTGTTAATTTGTCAGCGAAAATTTTGACGATAAGTATTCGTTGAAGACCTTTTATTTCATGACTAAATTGTAATGATAACAAATGAAAAAAAAAAATTTGACAATGAAAATTATGGAGAAATCTGTACATTATGCTCTGATGAGTAAAGACGAAACAAAATAGCTGGCTTAGTTTGGGCAGACAACCCAGCTTACTTCTCAAGGGAATTTTTACAGCCAGAAGAAATATCCTTCAGCAAAATCCTTTACAGTTTGTTACCTTCCCTGTTTCGCGTTCCTGACCATAGTTGGGAAGAGAGGGAATCCAGCTTGCTAGGCTCGCTCGCTTAGCCACTCGCATGGCTTTCACAATGCTCCTGGGTTCTAACAGGTCTATGAGTCAGGACACACACAGCGCTGGTCTGAACGAAGTAACAGCTTTATATGAAAATAGTAGTCATCACCATCACAGTGTACAAAATGCCATCTTCAATCAATAACTAGCAAAACAGTAACAGAGATGTGGCTAACTCCACATAACAACATAACTTCCGCATAGCAACAACAACACCAGTTACGTACCAAAAAACAAACAAACAAAAACAAAAAACAAAACAAAAAACAAAACAAAACAAAAAAAACCAACCAGCACTACCCCTCTTGTAATAGCCCCTCTTAAAGCTACAAGGCACATTTTACAAGTATCATGAAACTGTCTGAGAAAATTATGACTAAAACATTGACTAAAATTAAACTACAATTAAAACTGAGCTCCACTGACTAAATCTTGACTTAAACAAAACAACAAAATAAGACTAAATTGTGACTAAAATGTAACTACAGTTTTCAGCAAGCGATTAAAACTAAATTTATAATTCTTGTCAAAATTAACACTGCTGCTAATAGATCCCCCGAAATCCTCCATACTGCACCTTTAAGTAAACACGAGTCATGATTCATGAGATTTGTTAACTCACGAAATAAATTCTATGACACAAGATTCAACTTGTGTTGGATCATGTGAGAGAAAATCAAGTTGTTAGTCACAAAAATTCAAAGTTACTTTGGATAGTTGAAGGTTTTTAGCTTCCTAAAAGGATTCTGCTTCCTTTGATGGAACCCTCACTGACAGAGAACCAGTCATTTGGTTCTACAGAGAACTTTACGTGTCTCCTCAAATGGACAGCTGAAGAACCGTTTCGAGTGCTGGATGCAATCTTTTTCTCTAGTTTCTCTCACTGAATGACTTAAAATTAGTTTTTCTTTCATCTTATAATTATAAAAAAAATATGAAGAGTTTGGTTCCAAAACGCGATAAGCGCCATGTTAAAAAAAAATTCAAGTTCCTGCCAGAAGAAGTTTGGCATTTGATCGCTATTCAAAGTTCCATATTCTATTTTATGCAAAATGCGATATCTGCCACGCTTCTCTGCATTGTATATCCCCTTTTTTTCCAAAACATGACAAACGCCACTACTGATTTTCAGCAGAACCTGATACCTCCACTCGACCAATCACAGTGCACCATTCAAATACGTAAACAGTAAAAAAGCCCATTGTGTCTGCCTTTTCAGATCACCCTGAGAATGAACTCTCACTTAATGGCTCCTGTGAATAACAACTCATCCAATGTTTTTTGCACAAGAATGCAGTGTGTGTGTGTGTATGTGTGTGTGTGTGTGTGTGTGTGGAGGGACTCTTTCTTATCTTCATGTTTTATATTATTATTCCAGTA
>JAOTRR010000055.1:13106061-13116342 GCA_028570945.1 Gogo arcuatus
ATCTGCTGCTAATGTCTTGGTGCCAGATACCACAGCACACCTTCAGAAGTCTTGTAGAGTCCATGCCTCAATGGCTCAGCGCTGTTTTGGTGGCACACGGGGGACCTGCACAATATTATGGTTTTAAAATGGTTCAACATGGTTTTAATATTATGGCTGATCGGCATATATGACATTAAATATGCAATACAGTGTTGTGACTCTCTTGTTTGACCCACCGCAGGCACTGGTGGCGTGGCTCTGGGCATGTACAACACGGACAAGTCCATCCGTGACTTTGCTCACAGCTCCTTCCAGATGGCGCTGTCCAGAGCCTGGCCTCTCTACCTCAGCACCAAGAACACCATTCTCAAGAAATACGATGGCCGCTTCAAAGACATCTTTCAGGAGATCTATGAGAAGTAAGTCACCACATGCCAAGATTTCCCAAAGATGATTTTTTTTGTTGTTGTTTAATGCTAGCTAACTGAATTGAAAGAACTGGTAGCAACAATCTACATGTTGCTCTAGAAATTTCTAAGTCTCAGGCAACGTCACCAGATGTGCAATGAGAGAGCAGTGAGTAACATTCAGAAGCATTTTCTGTCATATCTTCTAACCTCAAAAACACTAACACTAACATTTAACAGTACCTTAACTACAATCCCTATCGTGGAAGTAATGTTCACCTAACCAGGCGGAGGCGCAGACAAATCATTTCAAGGTTAACACGTTTGAAATTAACATGAAAACTGACTGATGTCATCCATCATTTGAGGAAAATACCTTAATTCATGTCCATATTATGCCTATACCATATAATATACGTACATATACTATATACAGTAATTGCTCTCCCATCCATACCGCATTTCTATGTTTACTATTAGCATAGTTGCATATTAGAATACCAGCACACCTGCATGCTCGTATACTTGTGAGTGTAACAGTATACTGGTATAGTCTCATTAGAAATCATTGGTCCTCTTTAATACTATGTTGTTGTACACAAACTTGTTAAATCAAGTGCAAGCAAACAGTAGTCAAGACCGTTAAATAAATAAAAGTAATATAAATACTGTACATATAATAAACATACAGTAGATGTTATCATAATAAAAGTTGCGATGGGCTGTAAAAGCACTAAAAGTCCATCAGTCCTTTGTTAAAAATGTGTGTGCAATAGGAGCTAGGCCTACAGCTTATTTAAGAACCCAACAGCTTGATCTCTGTTATCTCAGATATCTGTTTGATTTGGCCCTACTAGGGAACATGGATCTCCTCACCAATGGCAAGGATTGACACCCTGCATAAAGAGGGTGTTGAGGGTCCGCTAGGATGAACTTTGCCCTTTGAGTGGCTCTAACTTGATAAACATGGCCAAGCTCATTCAAGTTGGTGCCAGTGGTCTTTTGACAAAGTTTAACAATCTTTCCCAGCCTATTTTTGTTAACCATGCTGACGTTGCCAAACCAATAAATCATTGCAAAAGTTACAATTGACTCAATAAAAGGTGAATAAAACATTTTCAAGAGCGATCTGTCAACATTAAAACCCCTCAACTTTCTCAAGAAAAAATGGCCTCTTTGCATATGGAGTCAGTGTTGGCATCGAAAGACTTTCTGTCATCCAAGATGGTGGTATACGATATATACGCCTTAGACCCAATACGGGTAAAATACGAAGTATGAGACGAGGTCGTTGCAAGAGTAGTAGTGTTCAAATGTTCCTTCCTTTCTTGTGGCGCTTAACTCTTTTTCTTATGTTTTCGTCCTTTCGATCATTGTCTATCTGTACGCGCAAATCATAGATAAATGTTCGCCATTCCAGCCTGCTGGTTACAATGTCGTTCCATGTATGAAGTGCACCACCACATTTCAGAATGTCCTTGATAGTGTCCTTATGTCTGAGAAGTGGGCGACCAATCTTTCTAGTACCTTCTGCAAGTTCACCATAGAACAGTGCTTTGACTGGTCGCTCATCTGGCATATGTACAACATGACCCATCCAACACAGTCTAATTCTGATAAGTGTGATCTCAATGTCTTCAGCTTTGGCACGCTCTAGAACTTCATCGTTTGTAACAAAGTGATCCCATTTAATCTTGAGAATGGATCTGAGATATTGTTGTTGAATAACTCTAAGATTTTGAATTTGATAGCGGTATAATGTCCAAGTCTCGCTTCCATACAACATCAGAGGAATATGGTGAAGATGGTGGCCAAGTATCTATATTGGCTTACTGGCTCCACAGCTATGCCATTGATAAAAGTAGGTGCTATGACAGGAGGGTTTCAGTGAAAGCATCTCTTGTCTTAGAGACATTGAGTTGCAAGTATGAGTCATCACACCATTTAATGAAATTTTCCATGGTCCACCTCATAGTCCTGCAGGAGGCTGACAATCACCGATTCATCAGCAAACTTGATTACGAACCTTGTCTCAAACATACTCTGGTAAGCTCTTCTTCCCAATATCTTCAAAATATTTCATAACTAATGAGGTAAGCACCATGAGGCGATAATCGTTCCACGCCTTTGGTGATGGAACCTTGGCCACTAGAACAGCAATGAATTCTTTCCATAATATGGGAACTTTATTATGTGTTAAAGAGAGCTGGAAAATAAGTGTGAAAATGCCACACAAGAACAAAGAACAGTTTTTAAGCAGTCGGCCACTAATGCAGTCAGCCCCATGACTTTTTTTCCATGTTTGAGTTCTCTAGATGTCCATTTCATCAATCTGACTCTGACTGCCCACTGAATTGGAAGCAACTCTAAATTCGGCCAGTTCATCACCAAAATCATGGGAGTCAAATCTCAAGTAAAATTGGTTTAACTCCTTTGTCGCTGACTTTTGAACGTCTCTTTGTTGGTGAATGGCACCCTGGTGGAAAGCTAGCTTTTTGTGATTGAGAGTATTCTTGAGGGAATTACTGACCCAGGGCTTATTATTTGAGTACAGTGTAATTGTCTTCCAGGGAATAATCATTTGCTCTCAGAAGGTAATGGAGCTCAATACAGTGAACGTCAGTTCATCTAAGTTGGTATAACAGTCTTTAAATTTATCCCAGTTAGTACTGTGAAAACAGCCATTCAGTTCATGAATGTCCATGCAACAACCTCTTTGTGCTCAACTTTCACTCTCTTGAGGGCCAAAACAAACACAACTACTTCTGTTTGTCGCTGCAACAGGTGCAGCACCATTTTGAGTTAATATTAATCTAGAAATTAATACTTTTTTAAATATTACATCTTTAATTTTACAAGGCACTACTAAATTAGTCAGAAACTACAGCTCTGGGAAACAAGCCGTGAGGTAATAGATTCAGTATGACTACTGAATTATAGCTGGACATGCATAAGAAATAACAAAACTGCATACATGTGTGTTTTTAGGGAATACAAGTCTCAGTTCCAGGCTAAGGGGATCTTTTATGAGCACAGACTTATTGATGACATGGTGGCCCAGGCCATGAAGTCTGATGGAGGATTTATCTGGGCCTGCAAGAACTACGACGGAGACGTGCAGTCCGACGCTGTGGCTCAGGGTGAGCCTAAACACATACACACACAGACATCTCATCTGATTCACTGTCTTCCTTTCTCTTTCTCTTGACTTGGAAATGACATCTTACAGAAAAAAGTCTTAATTTTATGAGATTTTCTAGCGTTATGGATTTCTTCGTATGGATGTTTTGTTCTGAGATGAACTGCTTTGTCTCTTCGCTCAGGTTACGGCTCTCTGGGCATGATGACCAGTGTGCTGGTGTGTCCTGATGGGTGCACAGTGGAGGCTGAAGCTGCTCATGGCACAGTCACACGTCACTATCGCCAACACCAGCAGGGCAAAGAGACGTCCACTAACCCCATCGGTGAGATCCACACACACACACCTCACATAAGGACTTTTCTTATTATTGAGGTCCACACTAAATTTATTCAACATTATTTTAATATTGGTTTGTAACTTGCAATATAATTGTATATCATATTTATGGTTCACAATCATAACACTCACGTCTGGGCCTCTGTTATTCTCCTCAGCCTCCATCTTTGCCTGGACGCGAGGGCTGCTCCATCGGGCCACTCTAGATAAGAACACTGAGCTACAGCTCTTTGCCCAGGCTCTGGAAGCCGTCTGCATTGAGACCATCGAGGCCGGATTCATGACCAAAGATCTGGCCATCTGCATCAAGGGCATGGCCAAGTGAGTCTCATCTCAACTCAGCTCTGCCACTGAATCACTCTGAGTACTAATGCTCATTTTAAGTCATGGATTCACTGATTTAAAAATCACACACTGACTTTAAGACCGCAATACAGTCACCAATATGGTTTTAATGCACTGATTTCCTTCAAGAGAGAGAAATTAAAGGGGCTGGTGAGGGAACGATTGTTTATACGTATCTGCTTTAACATAAGTGATTCCAGGGACTAACTCGTTCTGGATGTTCTACGACATTAAACATAACAATAAACAGATCAAAAGTGTATCATTTTTTAATAAATAAGAAATTGTTAGCTTTGACGAACAGATGTGGTGTAATAGGAATAAAACACTTCAGGACATGCTTTTATAGGAAACTAACTTGGTAGTGGTAACGGTCCTCGCGTCACACCACATAGTTTATTATTGTCTTATAGCAGCACAACTCATTGTTTTATTCCTTACTAATATAAAAAAAAGTCTAAGGCCAAACCATAAGTTCAGATCCTTACACTGCCACAGCCACATGTTGCTGTTTTTCATTTGACCACTCCTCTGCCAAGCAAATCTCACAGAACTGTTTGCCTTTGTAAACAGAATCAGACAGTTAGTACTCTCCTGCAAGCGTGTTAAGCTGTGACATTACATGAGCAGCAGTTAGAAAAGATCTGGTGACTTCATGGGCCTCCCAAATGCGTAGCTGTAATGTGATAGTGGACTTGAGGAGCAGATTGGAATTGGAGATGACTAATGGAGGTAAAATAAGGCACAAAACGTCAATGTGCTTGCACTGTCACTGCAGGTAAATTATGTAAGTTGAAGTCTTGGATTTTTTTTTCCGCCCCAATTTTCTACCTAATTTAAATGTGGCCAATTCCCACCCACCAGATAGATCTCACCTATCACATGACAGCACATGACACCAGTCAACAGCATCTTTTCAAACTGCTGCTTACGCAGCATTAGGGGGTGGTGTAACGCACTCGGAGGAAAGCGCTATCCGCCCACTTCCGTATGCATGAGCTCACAGACACCCGTGATTGGCTAGCGTCTCTGTAATTGGCAGGGGAGAGAGAGTATGCCACTCTTCCCTCCGTGAGAGCACAGGCCACATTTGCTCTTGAGCCCCCGGCCACGGATGGCTACGGCATCATCGGGATTCAAACTAGCAATCTCCGGGCTTATGAGATTTTAAGAATGTTTCTGCCTAGACCTTCTGGCATCTTTTATTATTGTTTGAATTAGCCTTGTTTGTAAATTTTGTCAAATAAAATGTTGCCAAGCACTAAGGAAAAGCCGTAACATCTTCCTGTCGTACTCTCTCAGTGTGCAGCGCGCAGACTACCTGAACACCTTCGAGTTCCTGGACAAGCTGGCGGAGAATCTGAAGATCAAGTTGTTGAGCCAACCCAAACTGTGAAGCCGTCCTTTATGCTCAACACACCCACACTGCACGCACTCAGACTCACAGAAACAGAGGACTGACACACTCAGATCTCAACCCCTTGTCCAGTACCAGTCCACAGGCATGGTCAACCTCCTCTCCTGGTCTGTGCAAAGACACACAGGACCATACCACTACTCCCAGAGGGGGGTACTTTCAGGTGGAAGAAAAAGTGCCATTTTTAAAGGGTTAGAGATGGCGTACACGCATACAGCCCTAACTGTTTTCACTGTTTTAGCTCCAACAAGGAATCCTGTACTTACTATATTAATATGATTACATTTGAAACATCAGGTTTATGCTCAATCCTAGGCATTATTTTAATATTGTAAGGTTTATTTTGCACTAGTACCAGTATAACAAATTTACATTTTTAAATTTCCCTAGGCAGTAACGTATGTAGGACATGTTCTGGCCAGGCTGTGTCAGGGTTTTCGAACACTTGTTGCCTTAAATGCATGTGTGAATGTGTATGTGTGTGTGTGTGGTGTCTTTTCGTAGTTTGTCAAAATATAAAAGCCATCACCAGCGGAACAGATTCTGAGAAAACACTTTTCAGTCCTGCTTTATAAGTGTTTTCAAGATTTTGTTGTTGTTGTTGTTGTTGTTAGTCTTCGGCTAATTTAAAAAAAATGCTGCCACAAATTGTGTCTTGTCTTATTTTTAAGGATTATTTTTTTCCAATTTCAATTGTCAGCTCTTTAATTTGGAAAACAATAAATCTGTGGTGTTGACTTGTATTGTCCAGTTGAGGGCAGTGCTGGAATTAATGTTCATTTCCACTTTGGCTTCAAGACAAGTAGTAACAGTATAGCATGAAAAGCTTTATATATTACATTAGAGGCATTTAGCAGACGCTCTTATCCAGAGCAACGTACAACATGCCCAGGGAGCCTTGCTCAAAGGCACTTCAGCCATTCCTGCTGGTCCAGGGAATCAAACCAGCAACCTTTTGGTCCCAAAGCTGCTTCTCTAACCTTTAGGGCATGGCTTCCCTCATAGAAACATAATGTCTCTTTGTGTATTCACTATATAAAAATACTAGCTCCGTCTGAGAGTGTAAAACATCAGCATCTCTCACACATTGATTTCCTTCAATAAAAGAATCGCATCCAGTATTTGTTTCATGAATGTACAATATGAGACAGCCTGCTGATGATGATTGCTGTGCCCACATGTGAGGATGCTATAGTGCTTTAAGGATCCTTGACGTGATTAGATATTGCTAAGCCACGTATTCCTGACGTGACATGCAAGCAGAGCCAGTGCTACAAATGACAGGAGTCAAAGGAAGATATGAAAAATCAGGCGGACACTATTGTCCTGGGAAAATTGGGTTAGGTTCATAAGAACAGAGACTCTTTCTCAAGTCTGGGTGGCAATAAAGATTGCTGCTGTGCTACTGTGACCAGAGTGTTATTAAGATGAAATGGAAAGTGTGTGACACCTGGTGTGAGCCTGATACATGTGTATCAGTGAGGGGCTGGTTATAGCGGCACACTTTTCTCCAACAGATAGGTGTGTACAAGCTTAGAGTGGATATAAACTCTCTCTCTCTTTTCTGTATGATGGAAAGAAAAGTTCTGGCAATATATAGTGAAGCTTTCATAATTTCACAATTCGTTTGCCATTTGTCTCCAAATGATATTACATTTATAAAGTATGTATGTAAAATAAAAGTAAAGGCCATGAATTATAGGTAAATCATCCTTCACAACAAACTATGAATATGTGGTCAAAAGTTTGTGGCCACCTGACCATCACATCCATATGGACTTGTTGAACAAATATTTAGTCCCTTTTGCTATTTTAATAACCTCCACTCTTCTGGGAAGGCTCTCCACTAGATTTTGGAGTGTGGCTGTGGGGATTTGTGTTCATTCAGCCACAAGAGCATTAGTGAGATCAGGGACTGAAGTTTGGTGAGGAGGTCTGGGGTGCAGTCAGCGTTCCAGTTCATCCCAAAGCTCTTCAGTGGGGTTGAGTGCAAGACACTCGAATTCTTCCACTCCAACTTTGGAAAACCCTGTCTTCATGGAGCTCACTTTGTGCACATGAGCGTTGTCATGCTGGAACAGGTTTGGACCTTCTAGTTTCAGTGAAGGGAAATTGTAATGCTACAACATACAAAGACATCCGAGACAATTGTATGTTTCCAATTCTGTGGCAACAGTTTGGGAAAAGACCCACATAGTATGGGTGTGGTGGTCCACAAATGTTTAGCCATATAATGTAACTTAAAACATTAATAAAAACTACATCAAACAGCATTTTTGCCTGTTCCAGTCCAATATAACTATACTTTACCTTGAAATAAAATCATTAATAGAATCCATTTAACATCTCATGCTTGAAACCTCCTTTTCTGTGAGTCATCCATTACAGGTTTATGAAAAACATACATTTTAGTTCCTGAACATATTCACCCCTATGAAAAATTTGGAATATTCCACAAGTCTCACATTCAACACGAAGTTGCATCATCCAAAAATAATTGTTAAATAAATCATTAGTATGTCCTTAATGTCCTCATGACATTAGCATGACCATGCTTTGTGTATTTGCTAATTCTATGTTAAAAAAACAAACAAACCTCAACCCTGATCCATTCTACACTGTTACTCATTCAAGAGCAAAATGCAGCAATTATCAGCAAAGAAAATGAGATATTGTTGCCGGAGATGGGTTAGCACTATTTTTTATGATTAAATACATGTTTTCTTAGAGTCGCTGCTGCAAAACTATTAAAAAAAAAGATGTTTAATTTTTAAGAAATGACAAGAAATTAATGATACCCCAATAGTGGAATCACCCACATGGCAATGTTTGTATCACTCAGAAATATAAACTTCTGGGATTAACTATAAAGATGGGCTCATCTTCCATAGTTCACAACCTTACCTCTGTTCAAAGATTTTCAAGTTTTCAAGTTATCCATCTCCAGGCGTCTAGTCAACGCCTCGTGCCATATATTTAAACTATAATATTAACACATTAAGTTGATACATTAACTCTGTATGTCCAGTGTTCCTTAGCACCATCAGAAACTATATTACTATGTATTTTCTTTTGTTTTATCTCTCTCTCTCTCTCTCTCTCTCTCTCTGTGTCTCTCATCCTTAAAGGGAACAGTGGTTTCCATGGGGACGGCAGAGGCGCTCTACTCTTCAAACGCGAGCAGAGCAGAGGTAGCAGGCCCTTTTGTGTTGGAGAAGAGAGCATGCAACAACACTGGCCAGATGAAAGCCCTGCCATCCTTAAACCCAATCATAATTTAGTCGTCAGTGCAGGAGGATGTAATCAAAATACAGAGAGAGTGCACAAACATAGGGAAGGGGAAATAAAGAGAGGAGCCAGGTCTGGGTCAAGAAATATCGGAGAGGAAAAGAGAGAGAGAGAGAGAGAGAGAGAGAGCATGATGGGGTGAATAAATATCAAAAAAGATAAGGAAGCAGTGTTCTGGGTGAAGCCTTATTCTGCTTCAACCTTTTTCCTGAGGCTTGGTGGTATGAAGGATGGAGACGTGTTTCGAGAATCCAGCATTAAAGCAACAGGACGCCCTTACAATTACCCTGCAAAGAACTTTTCTCTTTAAAGAAGTCTTTTATTATTATTATTATTATTACATTTGCTGCAATTATACTTGAAGTTGTACCTATTATTATATTATCATGTAATCTTTATTGTCTGTGAGGAAAAAAATTCCTTTTGTGTACAAAATGTTTATCCTGGTTTTTTGATTTGCCAGTCACATGGCTCTTTCTGTGTGTTTTTTTCTTCCAAAACAACAGGTGCTCTTAATCCTGAAAAGAATACACTAGATAAAAAACATTTTTAGCCGAACACTACTGAAAGGTAAATATGTAGCTAAACATGATTTTTAGGTGAACTGTTGCATATTCGGTATCATCACCTAATGGCTTACATCATTCAGAAATAATCATTTAACTGGAACTTGGGTCAAATGTTATGTAGATGTTGAATTACTGCAAACAGCCATCTGAAGGATTACCATTTCATATTTGTCGGTAATTTCACCATTTCAGCATTGAGCGCTTTGACCCTTTGTAATGGTGTAGCCGTTTGAAAAGGTCCTCCTCCTGCACTCCTCCCTCTCTTTCCGAATGTCACTTACAGGGGCCGGCTGACTCCCCTAATAGACTCTCAAAAAAGGGGAAGGGGGGGAGCAGGAAGCCAAAAAAAAAGAGATTCTGCATTTTTCTGGGGCACATTAGCATTTAGCATGATTTCACATGCAACTTGGTGTGTGTCAGGGGCAATATGGAGTCTGTGAGTTTACAGCTGGGGCTCACATCACCATTATCCCTCCACAATGGCACAGAGAGGAATTATTTGAGGCCATTAGCCGAGGCCTTCATGTCCTTCATTAGAGGACCCTTTTTGAAATAAGCCAAGACAATGAGCAAATAGAAAGGGGAGCAGAGGGGGAGAGGCAGGGAGGGGAGTTCACAGATTTAAACAAGTCCCCATGATAATTACTGTATTTCTCCTCTGTGGCCTGAAAGAGACTTGAATAATGTTTCTTTTCCTGTGAGGGACCTGGACAATGGATGCTGGGCTAGCTACAAGCACTGCCGCCTTCGGCCTATTAGCCTGCAATCTTCTATCTGCCCTTATGACAACCCCCC
>JAOTRR010000055.1:13226804-13245805 GCA_028570945.1 Gogo arcuatus
ATTATTTACAAATCATTGTTTTCAGTTTTAATTTCAATTTCAACATACCGTCCCATTTTTTTCAGATTTGGGGTTGTATGTAATGTAAAGGTAAAAGGCATTTAAATATAGGTGAAATGTCCTTCAACGACAACCTACTGCATATTTCAGATAAATAATATAAAGCCCTAAAAACCCTAATAAAACCTTGAAAGCTCTTAAAAAAAGCATTTTCCCTGTCCCAGCTGACTACAACTCCACTTTACCTTGAAATATAATCATTAAAATGCTTCATAAATTGTATTTTTGCCTTAATGTGTGAATTAATCCAACAACTCGGACTTGACGTCTTTTTTCCATGAGTCATCCATTAAAGATTATGAAAAATGTACATTTTAGTTCCACAACATTCACTCAATTCTGTTACCTGAATCCGTTCACCCCTAAGTCACATGTTCAACAGGAAATTGCATCATCGAAATTTCTCAGAGATCATAGGAAGATGAAAAGTAAGTTCTCTTGTACTCCCCCCCTTTATTTCCAGTTATATTATCATTTAGACTGAAAAAGTCACTTTGAACATCCCCAACTTATAGACTGAACTTAAATTAGAATGCCCTTAATATTATCATGCCATTCGCATGGATGCTAGTTAACTAAATTCTGTGTATTTGCTAATTCTATGCTAGAAACTCAACCCTGTTACACACATAAGAGCAAAATGCAGCCATTATCAGCAAAGAAATTTTGTAACACGAGATATTGTTGAGTGGGCTGGGTTAACATGGGTTATATTGTTAGATTGCTAAATGGCACCCCGATTGTGGAATTAAAAAAGATATCTCTGTAACACTTTAAGTCAAAAGTAATAATTGTTCTTAGGACATTGCAAGTTTGAATCCTGATGATGCCACAGCTATCTGTAGCCAAGACAGCAAAACTGGCCGTACTCTGAGCAGGAGGGATATTATACTCTCTCTCCCCTGTCAATCACCATGATGTTAGTAAATCGTGGGCATCTGTGAGCTCATGTATGTGGAAGAGGGCAGATAGCCCTTTCGTTTGAGAGTCATGTGGTGCCCTGTGACGCAGCATGAACATCAGTTCAAAGAACATGCAGTTGGCTAGCTTCATGCGTCTCATACCCACTTTCCACCAATGAGAACCAGGTGCTAGTTCTGGGCTGGTTCAACTTGCGAACCTTCTAAGAACTGGTATGCTTTTCCATGGGCTAGAGAGCCTCCATAGAGCCATGCCATTATGTCACTGCATGCGTCTCTGCTTTCCCAGTTGCTTGCCTAGCTGCTAGCACCGCTAGCCAGCCCAGCTAGCACCACTAGTCCTTCACACTAGCTCTGCTAGCGCCAAACAACAACGAAAGACTACATCATCTATTTTTCTTCTTCTTCTTTGGATGCTACATTAACTCTGTTTTTTTTTTTTAAATGGTGGTCACAAAGTTTTAGCTGGTCTTGCAGGTCATGATAGTCCTGCCCCTAGCCCCTGACGTAAGCGATTCTTGGTTCTAGGCCAGCAAAGGCTTGGTGCCACTCTGGAACCAGTTTTTCTGGCTGAGAGCCAGTTCTTTGGCTGTTGAAACATGAAGGACTGGTTCGAGATTAAGCACCGGCTCCGAACCGGCCCTGGAACTGCCTTGGTGGAAAAGGGGTATCAGAAGAAGCACGTGTTAGCTTTCACTTGCCCTGATTTGTAGCTGTCATATGATCGAGGACAGCTGGCTGTTGGGTGACCAAATTGAAGAGAAAATGGGGGAAAAATGTTTCAAAGCCCTTTTCTTAGGGTCGGCTCACTTAACCTTTACACGAATTGACAGTTTTGTTTTCTGTGTTCATCCAGAGTGTTTAATCAGTTAGCTAAATCTACCTGATTGTTGTTAGCAATGTGTTACCTTCTTTCTCCAGACTGTTGTATTACTGATGAACACATCATTGTGAAACGTCTTTCGTCTTGAGCCTCAGTGTAGAATGTTTCTAAAAATATTTTAACTTATTTCAGAGGGTTGAAATTATTTGTTGTAGTTGCGACCTCAGAAGGTTATTATTTCTTTTTCTGCACAGCAGTAACCCAAATTCGTTGGCTAGTTGCCTCTCAGAAAACAAAGGAAGAGAGGTTCATAACGTATGCCATTACGCTATGCCAGCAGTGGTACTATTTATTACAGTAATAGGGGTGTGTGGTTTTGGACATAGCCATTCATCCCTGTGCCAAGGGGAGAGGGGTGACTGCTCTGCTGAACGGGTGGGCTGTGATATGCACATTAAGTAGCTGACGTGGTTCTCAAGAGACCAAAAAATGACAACAGGCAGAATTTGGTGTCTTTTTGCATGTGTGTAAGAGTTGATGCGGCAGTTCATTAAGCAGTCACAGCCACATGCTACCCCTCAATTACAGAATTTTACTTTGGATTAATTATTGCTTATGGTTCTGATTTTAATCAAGGCACACAAAGTGCATGTTGTGGTTTGGTAGGCTGACTATATGCATATGCAGAAATGGACACAGGAGACTTAAGACTGCTTCCTGTGCCATTAGCTTTTGTTCATTTCCCCATAATGTACGACTAACTTCTGTTCCATGCATCAGTCTTCATTTTGTTCATTGTTTTTTCCCCCACCAGAACAGAGTTGTGGCTAAACATTAATTGTAGATATTGAGTTACGCACAATGACATATAGCCCACACGCTTTAAAAGGGACACTAGTGAGGGAGGGATTTAATATTTTAAATTGAACTGGGCCTTGGAGTCCTGTTGGAGCTCGACAATGATAGTACAAATTTCAATTACAGCCATAAGGAACTGTGACTAAGAAAAAAAAAACAAACATTCTCTGGAAGACATTAACATGACTAGAGTGCTGTAAAATCACCTTTTTCTTCCTCATAATTACTCTCTAATTAGCCATCAGTTATTTGATTATGCCTTTTAATCTGTAAGTCATGGGCATGGGTTTTACAAATGGCGGCTTAGACACTGGTGCACTGGTAATGGCTCTAATTAAAGGACAAGACACAGAAAGTGTCCCTGAGAGACAAGTTTTTGGTGTTGGGGGGGCTTGGGGGGTCGTAGATATTCATGAGGGTGTCTAATTTGTAATAAAGTGTAAAAATCGCTACTAATGCTTTAGAAAGAAGCACTAGTAGTACCAGCGTGCTCCTATTGTGAACAGTAGTGTGCAGCCTTTCCCTTCTTTGGCAAAATGCACTACTGGGCACAAAAGAAGGCATTAATAGAAGCTGTAAAGAGAGCCATTGTTGCAGTGCGTTCCTCTTTGCTGAGAGAGAGAGAGAAAAAAAGTCAGATAATTTTGTAATGAGTCTCGACTCTTTGAAAAAGCCCTGCCTAAGTTTGGTAGCTACATGAAAAGACTTCGTGTTAATTTTCTCCTGTTTCATCTCCCTCGGTCTCAGGGATTCGCTTTATTTGTCACAGAAAAAACAAATCACACCAAAGCAGTCAGATTCTACCATTTATTACACATATTACATTCTTAAATAAAAACGCTCCACTGAACAGTTCTTGCATAGATATCTTACAATACCAATTTAAAAAAGAATTATGAAACAGACCAGTAACAAAAATAAATTTCATCTTCTTCCTTAATAAAGAACATTACCATACTAACATCATATCATACAAATAATATTTTAAACACTTTGTACAGCAAATAAAAAGGAGAAAAACAAAAATGAACTGAACAAAAAATCCAGAAGGAACTGATTAGAAAAAAACAACAAAAAACAAAAACAAACAAACAAAAAATAACGGAGAGGAAGTGAGCACGAAGGTAGCAGGAAGTGAAGGGTTGATGGGTAGAGTGAGTGTGGAGTGGACAAGTGAGGATAACGGTTACGATGATGAACAGGGTGGCGGGGGAGTGGGGTGGGTTCTGTTATAGCGAGAAACGTGCTGTACAGGCGGTGTGAGTTTTGTCGTGCCACTGTGGATGTGTATGAGTGATGGCATATACTGTACTCCCTTTTGTTCTGACACAACCTGTGCTAAGCTGTTGTGGCTGGCCATGGCAGAGGAAGCAGCCGAAAAAGAAAAGCACCTATTTGAGGAACTGCGTTTCAGCTGAGGTCTATTGTTGGGTGGCTCGCTCCCTGGTTATTGACTGCCTGCGATGTTCAGATTTTGCTTTTGGAAACACAAGCAAGGGTAGAAGTCTAGTGGTCTGAATACAGCAGATCGAGGACCAGGGATGTGATCTGGGAGCAGCTAGCGGCTGTCCTGCGGATGCAGGGTGGGACAAACGAGAGGGGACAGAATGAGGGGAAGATATGTATGTGTGTGTGTATATATATATATATATATATATATACATATATATATATATATATAGCAAGAGGAAAGGAAAGTACTGGTGAATCCGGTATATACTGACACAGAATTTAGACAAGCACAGCAGACAGAGTCCAAGATGCACTAAACATCACAAGACATGAGCAGAATAAATTCATCCACAAGTATCAAACTGGATCTGGTATGATGACAGACACTGTACTGACTACTGACCCTTCTAACATGATCCAACCTGACACAAAGTAGACTAAGAGACTAAAATGCCACATTCAGCATGATTGGTACTATTCAGTCACGGCTCATGTGCTCCTGTGACAGGTGCATCTTGAAATCTCAACATGTTATGTGGACAATCGACAGTGGTGCAAAGAAGAGACTACGCTAGGAGTACACATGAAGTGCGCATGTTTTTGTATCAAAATGCTTATGTTTTAAACTAAGAACTGGTACACCTACAATCTGTAAGAGGTGCTAGAGTCAAGCAGAACCGTTTGCCTGTTCAGAAAATCCCTCTGCTTCAGTGTTCTCTTGGAACACAAACACCCTATTTAAGCCAAAATATAACGGAAGGTCATTTATTTCACTGGAAGGTACCTGAGATCAGGGGTTCTCAAGCGGCATCCGAGAAAAATAGCCAGGGGGTCTGTGGTTATTAGTAGTATTATTATTATTTTTTTTAAAAGTTTGTTACACTGGTGGAAATCACAGTACACATTTAAATAATGACCCTAATATTAGAATAGTTCATAAAATAAATCCGCATTACTCAATGGAACCTTAATCGTAATTTTTTTCCCCCTGGCTACAAAAATTTTGAGAAGTCCTGCCTTAGATGAACAGATAATTAAACTATACGATACAAAATACCCTATAAGCAAAATTTGAGTGGATTTTTAAGTCCAAATAATCAAGCCAATAAGAACAAATATTTAAGCAATCCACCCCTTCCAGATTATTTGCTCCCTTTCATCGGTTTGGGATTATATTTCCACAGGCATTTCTGACGTTCTTGAAGACTCCTTTAACCTTAGAAATCCTTAAGAAAAACAGTAAACTCCACTGTATAATATGTAAAATGTACTAAAACCAATGCGACTATCTCGCTGTTACTGCACTGCTACTTGGAGAGAAAACAGAAAAAAGAGAAAAATCACTAAATGACTATATTACAAGCACACATATCCAAGACCATGACAATGGCCACACACTGATGCTCAGGAAAAAAAAAAAGAAAAAAAGTTTAATGCGGTTCAGCTGATTTAGGGTGGAGGTTAGGGGACAGCATCTGATAAGTGGTAATAATGAGGGTAAAAACAATAGAAATCCTCATTCTCTCTTTTTTTAAACACTCAGCAGTTTGCTTGCAGATGCATAAATCTTTGGGCAAAGTGTGCATTTGACGATGTTCCTGCTGTAGTTGATTGTGCATTGATCACTGCTGTCGTTTTGGAGTGTGGAGAGACGAAAGGGGGGTGGGATCAAAACTCAACGAGCGCAGGCGATGTCTCGAGCATGCTGATTGCTATGTTAATGGATGGGCCTTTATTTTCATAATCATTTGGTAGGTTCTGGAACGTTATAATATTTCTACGCAAAAAAATAATTCTTCAGTTGTAGTCTTGCATTTACAATGGAAATTTACAGGTTGGAATATGGAAGTGACTAAATTTTTTTTTTTGGTCAGGCTCTTTTGCTGTTCCTCAGATAGAAAGAACTGTACCATGTTATGTGAGCATCTTAAAAGCTGGATGAAATCATGCTGGTTTCTATGACTACACTGAAATGAGGGTTGGTCATATCTTTTATACGTGTTTCAGAATGTTCTGAAGATGATCCCATTGTTTTCTGGCTGATGCAAAGAACGCAGAGCACAGCAGAAACCTTGATGACCTACGACTAGTGTTCCTCACAATGCTAATATGACTCTATATCAAGGTTCGTCACGGAACGTGTCCTGCTTTGCATGCATCGCCGTATAGATGCTGTGTCTAGAGGAAAGTGACACAAATGCCCCAAACTGATAGTACACCATCAAGTATTGGAGAGGTCAAACAGTCTTGATCCACCACTGATTTTGGCATCTGCTGCATCTCAACCCATGAAGTCAAACCAAGAACCTTGAGCATAAAACAAAAACCTTGAGCATGGGGGGGAAAAAAAAAAATCAAGCAGAAGCAGAATACAGGACTGAGCAGACTGTTATGTCCTTGTGTTCGAATAATAGTGTGGTTATTTTCGTGTGTATTTGTGAAGAAGGAGCAGGCCTTGTTTTGAGAGCAGTATTAAGCAGATGTGTGCCATTTTTTGGTATCAGTCTGGTGGTGAAGTTCCTCTGAAAGCTGATGACCTTAACATTACAACTCAATGTTACAATAATGGCTTTGATTCTCCTCCTCCACCCTCATCAACTAAAGCAAGGAGAGGGTTCAGTGTGCCAACATCCTGCTAGACTTTGCAAACTTGGGAACAATGATTATAACCTCATTCACAATTATTGAGAAGCTGATTGTAATGCTAGAGCTCATCCTAGACCTAATTCAGCATAATAGCTAGAACATGTGAATGAGCTCTCATCATCTGACTTCAAAGCTCGACTTCAGGCAGTAGAAATCCTACTCCAAAACAACAATGGATAAAAACCCTACTTTGAAGATATTGGAATAGAACAAAAAAAAAAAAAAAAAAAAAATCCGGAAAAAAAAAAAATCCGGGAAGCAATCTGTGTGTGTAAGTGTGTATGTTTGAGAGAGGCTGCCATGCAGTGTTTTGTTTCTAATTCATTCATTAACATGATAATTATTTTCCCTTGACTATTTTCAGCTTTATCTCTGAAAAAGAGCCACAAGCTAAAAAAAATCATTGTGTGTTTCTGTTGCGTGCGTGTGTCTATGTGAGAGAGATTTTTTTTTTCTTCTCATAATAGTTTTTTTTTTTTTTCCTTTTTGTCTGTATGAAAAAAAAGCACAGAGAACGTTGAAAAAAGTCAGTGCAGACAATGGATACGAAACGGCAGGCAAAGTTCGTCTGGCGCGATGCCACTGGGTTCCTTTTCTTTTTTTTTTTTGGATCCTGATGCCAGCAGGCGTCTCTAGTCCTAGAGTCACATGACCTGCCTGCTTTCCTCCATCGTCTCCAGGAGCTGCAGCCAGAGACAGGCCTCCCATAAGCCCCTTCTCCTCTAATATGGGATCCAGTCTCGGCACGAAGCCAGCGAACATTTCCAGTGTTAATAAGCATCACACGAGTGTCCGTGCTGACGCCAGGTTTGCGCAACAGTCTGCATCAAATCAGAACAGAGTGAAATGAAAACCATAGGGCCCCGCTTTGTGAGTCAGCGGCCCAAGTCCTTTAGGGGTTCGTATATTCTTCCTTGCATTTTTCAAACTCCTTGCTGTCAGTGCTATGACAGGCACCACTGAACTGAACCTTTCACGCATACTTATTGTATTCAACATCCCCCCCAATCCCTGTGCCCGTATGTGCACATTCACGCTCATGTAGGCAAAAACAAAAGTTCTTTTTTGTATTTTTTTTTGAGTTTTAAGACATCAGTTTTTCTGTTACGTAACACTGTCTTTTTAAAAAAAAAAAAAAAAAAAAGGCAAGAAAGTGTCGCTGCGCATTGTTTCAGATGCCTGCAAGGTGACAGGCGTGAAGAGAGGAGCACGCTCTGAAGCGAAGAGCAGAGGAGGTCAGCACAGGGGCTCCTTCCAGGGACTTGCTTTTGGCCACTAGCTCTCCCTTGGTCACTGTCCAGAATGTTTGGCAACGTCATCCTCCAAAGTGGCAGCTTGCTGTACATGGCGTGAACTGCAGTTCGGTTTTTGTTATGAGTCCTAGGTGCAGACGGAAGAAGAAGGAAGTATTTTTTTTTCCAGAAGGTGTTATCTGTGTAACTGAGAGCACAAGTACATTAGAGATTAAGTGTTGTTTTCTGATTAAATGTTATGTGTTTGTGAGTAATGCAGTGTTCACAGGTCTTCTGTCTTATGACTTACTGTACAAAGAAGAGCAATAGTGCGGAAAAACAACTATCGTTTGGCAGTGTCTGATTTCCAAGCTAGTAGCTTGAGCTAAGTAACTGATTTTAAAAAAAATGAGAAAATGGCATGATTATATTTATATATATATTTGAAAACTGTCAAGAAGTGAAGAATCCAGCAAGCTCTGCTCTCATGATCTCGTTGCCTCGTTTATTCTTTGTAGCCTCCGTTTCCTTCAGGCTTGGATTTTGAGGTCTCCACAGGAGTCTTCATCTCTGGACGGGGAACAACACTTCTTCTCCTTAGACGTTCTTTCCCTCTCCGCCTTCTCTCTCTCTCCCTCTCCTTCACTCGTTTCCTTTCTCTCCTCAGATGTGCCTCTTCATGTGCAGAGCCAAATGGTCAGACCTGGAGAAACACCTGCACAGAGAGAGAGAGGGAGAGCAGGGGGGAAAAAAAAGAGAGAGAGAGAGAGAGAGCGCATGAAACAATGTTAGCTAATCATGAGATACTAGGCTAGCATAACAGCATTTGATGAATTGGGCTGGGGTCTTAGAGTGATAGGGGACCATATGACAGTCAGCCCAGGCTTTGCAGATGGAGTCGTTTGGAGCAGAAAGAAAACAACATTTGGCTTTCAGGAGGAAAAAAAAAATGAATATTTAAGCGCTAGATTCTTCTCCCTAAGTTAATGACAGATCGTCTCAAGTCGAAAGCTTGCCAGCTTACTGATACATGCTGCGACTCTGCTGTTCTTTGTTAAATAAACTCAATAACATACATTTTGTAGGAGAATGCAGGAGAATATTGAGACTAGCTGGAGTTTTTTTCTCATTTTTTTTGGGAGGGGAGGGGGGGGGGGGTGTTATTTCAACACTGGTGGTGAAACTATTCTAAATCGCATTGTCGCATTAGTTATATAGCACTTGAATCATGATGGTTGGTTTTGGACTGAGCCGTAGGCTTTTTTTTCTTTTTTTTTTGGTCATACTTGATTAAGCTCGCTGGTAATAACTATTTTAGAGGAAGAAGATCTGCAGGGGAGATGCCATAGCTATTTTACATACATTAAACTACAAGGATTACCATATAACATTCATATACAATGATGAATCACAACTGGTAATAAAAAAAAAAAAAAGCAGCGAAATGTGTGTGGGATTGAAATGAAGAATTAAAATTTTAATTCGCCTTTGGCTGTATGCATTATTAATTAGTAGTGAGCCACAATGTGCTTCTCCAGGACAGGCAGAGGGAAGGGTGGTGAGGAAAAGGCATACAGGTGGACAATTACGATGAGCTTAAAGAAATAGTTCACTGAAAAGATGCTAAGGCTGCTTTAAAAAAAAAAAGAAAAAAACTAAAAGAGGAACTGTAGTAGTAGTAGTAGTACAACTGGCATTATGCAAATGAGATGATGTTAACTGGTCCCTGTGAGCTTTTGGATATAGTTAGCAATGCTAGCATTTTTGGTAGAAGTGATTTAGCCGTCTGTAACACGCACGTCGTTCCTGTCTCTATAACAGCAGCTCTTCTGAATAACAACAAACCTTGTGCTTTCTTTCCATATCGTGCATTAATGCCTCTGCAATGAGAAATCAAAGGTTGACTGAGCAGAGGTGTGTGTGTGTATGTTGCTGGACAGATGGCCCTGTGACACTGGCCGCCACACCAGCTGGCACACCCATAACCCCCCTCTCCTCACCCTCACTCAGCCCCACTCCACACCCAACAGGAGGGCTGGACTTGATTAGGCAGGATTAATGATGAGCCATGTGTGTGTGTATATGTGTGTGTGTGTGTGTGTGTGTGTGAGAGACACAGTAACAGTGTGTGTGTGCGCACGTGTGTTAGCTGACTGTATTAGCTGTTAAACTTTCCACGGCTGCTCTCCACTGTCCATTGTGATGGTAATGTGGGATCATCTTGACACACGCACGGATGAAGTCCCTCAAGGAGGCAGAACAGAATGGCTCATAGAGAGGACAGAGAGAAGCAGCTGTTTGCCTACACATCGCTTTTCACACATTAAAGCACGTGAGAGGCTATTCTATTTAAGATAAATTAACTTCTAACTTAACCCGCTGGGGTACGACTGGAAGAGCTGATATTAGGAATGTCTCAATACCCATTTTTCAGACCGAGCACGACTGCATGGTTTTTCAGTACACGTTAAGATCAATAACAATCCTGAAATAACTAACCTACTTCACGAATGTCACAGATCATTTTATTTATCTGTTTAGGTTTCCCCAGTTTAAAATAGTGGCCATGAAAAGCACACATGTCCATGTTCAGGCTATTATTCTTGGTCTTTACAAGTGCATTAGTTACCCTGGATTGTGTAGGGCTGCAACTGAGAGCGGGTTTTGTTCCACTTCGGCAAAGCTCTTCTGTACAACTATTACTGTATTTCATTGTTTTCACTGCATCAGAATCCCTCATTGTCAATCATACTGACTGGTCATCAAGAACAATATACTGGAACTGTTATTTTTTACTGTTATTTCTTCTAAGGTAGCAGGAAGGGGTTGTAGTTGCTCCTCTTGATCTTCTCACACAGCACACTTAGCAGGCTGCTTTGCTTCGATTGCCATCATTAATCTTATTAATTTCATGTCATCTGTCATAAGTGTTACAACATACGCTAGGCCTACTGTACATCACATAGCTTCACATGGTATTGGAGCATTTTTTTTTTTTTTACAAGTAGAAGTATATGAGCATGGTAACGGATGGACCAATACCCAACAGCAGTATCTATTGGTGCATCCATAGATACATTTCTCTGCTTGTTATTACAAGTTCTCTTAAGTAAACCGCCATATCTGTGTGAGTCATGGCAGTCAAAATGAACAAAGTCTGTGCTTCCTTTTATTATGGCTGTGGACGTGTCCACTAGCAAATGTACCGAGTAGTATCCTCTCCAACCGGATTAGACGCCTCCGCAGCGAGGTTCTGCATGGGTTAATACTAAGTCCAATTCAAAGAAACACGAACCAGAGAGCCCAATTTAAAAAGCTCCCCAGGGCTTGACAGAGGCGAAGGAGGCGGACTCGGTCTTAACTTCCATTCCCAGCTGTTGTCAAAAGCTTGGCATCAGAGACAGTCAATGAGAGTACTGTGCTGCGTTCTACATCCATGTGCCAACAGCCCTGTCTTGCTTTTTCCATAGTCAGTGCTGTAGTGAATTCCATATCAAAGACCTTTCTAGTTCATGTCCAAAACCTAGACATAAAGCATAATTAGGAGTGCTGGGACAGTGTTTGGAGACGACTCTATAGCCACAGTTTCTTTCAGAAGCCAGTAGAGGTTTGTTGATGGAGCAGGTGAGTAGATCTGGATGGATGTCTTCTGAACACATGAGATGAGACCCATGCGATGGTGGCATGCTGGCAGCAGGCTGGGGAGCCGTGTATAATTGTGCTTCCACCTGGAGCAGGCTCGGTGTGCACGTGCAGCCGTGCCGTGTAATTTGCACCGGGCGGCTGGCCCGAATGACAGCATCCTACTATTGTCGACTGACAGGCCATCACTCAAAGCTACCCCTGTGTGCATGGAACTCTTGCTTGTGCTCCTCTTTCCTTTTGGAAACACACACTTCCTTTGTCACTCACACATGCATCCACACACGCTCAGTCAGTCCTTCCCAAACCCATCACTGTCACATCACATGGAGACAAAGAGAGCTTTGATTTCTGACAGGACTGTGGGATGTAATGACAACGTTTGATGTACTGTGTTAGCGTGTGCGCGTCTGAATGAACTATTTGTGTGTAGGTGCTCGTCTCTCGCATGATTATGCTCTGAAAAGCTTAACGGAAAAAAACAAAACAGTCCTGAACTGATTCAGCTGCTGTTTCACCAACTATAATGTATAGAGCTCATCCCCTCAAAAACACAAAGAAGAAAGAGTTTGGATTGATAAGGTGGTATTTAAATGCTGCCCTTTTCCTTCATGAGTTGTATAACTGTATAATTGAGCATGGCCTGGTCCATCTTCCTAAAACCACGCCAAGTTCCTTTTATTGCTGTTATATAACTCAAGTATTTGTAACACACCCCCTGATTTTTCCCTTCTATTCTCTTGAGTCAATACACACTGCTCCAGTGGGGAGAAGGAAGGGGGCAGATGGGAAGAGAGAGGGAGAGAGCAGCAGTAATTTGGTAATGAGTATCACAGGACTGGACTGTGAATGAACTACTCATGAGGGAATGTGAGTCTTAAACTAACTGCCAAACGATCTATCCCAGCACACAGCAAATGCTGCTGTGCTACAGAGAGAATTTCAGGGTGGGGGGTTGGTGGAGAGAGGGCAACAATTCTGAGCAAGACAGTTTAGTGTTGCTGATTCCCAGCTGAAAGGAATTTTATTTGTGTGCACGAGGGGATTGCAAGAAAGCAAGTTTGATAGACAGAGTGAGACGGGTTCTATGCCTGCTGCTTGGATGTAGAGAAACAGTCTGGGAGAGAGCTTTCTAATCACACAGTCTCTAAGAAGGAAGCTGAGTATGCGTATGATAGCGTGTCTTACCTGTCGCAGTGGTTACACTTGAAGGGCTTGGCGCCGGTGTGCTTGCGGTAGTGCCTAGTCAGCTCGTCGCTGCGGGCAAAGCGCCAGTCACAGCCTTCCCAGGAGCATTTGTACGGCTTCTCACCTGCAGACACGTGACACACTCCACTTTAGCAAGCATTTTGCACTCACATGCATTCACACACACAGGTGCCTATGCAGGACAGATCCACTGCATTAAACAGGAGATAAAAACGGTTTGTTATATTAAACAGTGATTTCTCTCTTCCTTCTCTTCTCTTCATTCTCGGCGTGCCAACGAGTCACATTTCTTATTGCTGCCCAAATGTCTGGAACACTCAATGAGCCAAATCAAAGGCAATTTTCCCCTTTTTGCAAAATTCCATGGAAAAAAAGATAAGACTGTGCAAATTAACTCATTCACTGTGACAACATTAATTTATAATCCAGAGTCACGTTTCCAAAACATGAAACCACTTCCATTAACTGTTCTCCACCCCCCGATGAGAGATCTGAATTTCAGATGAAGTTAAGCAGATGGGGGAGGCGATTCCCATTGTTCAACATGCTGTAGATTTTTTTTTTATCTATCAGGCTTAAAGTGATGGGTGGGGTGACTGCTGTGGTCACGGTTCTACCCCAGCCTCGAGCTAGTGTTTGTGGCGAGCAGACGGGGCTCTGGCCCTAGGCCGCCTACCTTGGAGGAGGAAATGGAGGGTTGTCGGCAGTGCTGATTCAGATCCAGAGGTGGTAAGGATAATTGGGGTCTTAATGATGCTTAATGGGGAGTAATATCGTACTCACAGTCAGCCAGCTGCCAGCGTTACTATTCTTCCTCATGTCCGCCAATCTTCTTAACTAGACTGAAGAGTTGTTTGAAGTGAAATTTAGGTTCGCTCGATTACAAAGTGCAGCTTACCAGATTGCAAATGACAGAACAGTTAAAAAAGGGCTGCTGTCTGTAGCACTCATGCCTAAGGATATTGGCTACTGCCATCTAATGCAGATGGAGAATGACCAAGGATCTGTCAGGAAGGAATTACTGATTAGACGACTTATTTTCTCTCCTCTGCAAAATGTAACTGAAATTAAGCATATTCTTGTTTAATGTTCGCTTAATGGCATCCCAACATGCCGAGGATGCCTAGGCACGCAAATGTGGTTAGGAGCCGAGAGACAAGGGTGAGTGTTCGTATAATCTGGGAATATCCTGGATTTGTTAGTTATGTGGAAACCGGTGTTGAGGCAATACAACTTAAAGGATGACACAACAGAGACGACGAATGCAAACTGTATGATGTAACTCCTGCAACCGTTTCCTCTTTCCTTCCCCCCATCCTTGGTTCTCTTTGAGGATTACAGGCAACAAATGGAGAAGACCATATTTGAAATTATTTCCACTAAACCTCCTTGGCGCCTTGTACAACGCCAAACAGACTGCAGTGTCTCTCTCTGGTTAGTTTGACTGAGACACATCGCAGTCCAAACGCTTGTGCCTTTCTCTTTTATTGGATTTGCCTGTCCTTGAGATCTCCTGGTTTATAAAATCAGCGGTGAATAATATCCCCAATGTGTACTCTCGTATCTACACAGATGGACTGAACCAGAGAGGAGCCCTCCCTTACACTTAGATTTGCAAAGTGGTGGGGCCGCAGGTGCGAGACACCAAACGTTTCACACTGCACTCTGGGTAATTGGCCAGAGACCCCTACCCCCCATCCATCCACACACACACACACACACACACACAAACATGCACCATCTCCCTCCTTCTGTCACAGCCCCCACTCTTCTACCCCTCTTCTTCTCTCTGTCAGACAGCAGCAAGGCAGGCTTGGACCTGCAACCACGGCAACCGCAACACCAGCCAATTATAACTTGGGAAGGCACAGATGCATGATGGAGTCGCTTAGCAACCGGTCAGAGAGAGACAGAGAGCGAGAGAGTGAGTGTATAAAGTTAGAGTGAGGGAGAGCTGTGCAGTTGCAGCATGCAATGGAGGGACACTCTGCAGCACCAGCCAATTATTGCTTGCTTTAGTTGAGTGGGGTGTAGTTGCCTGGCAACCCAAATGTACAGAGTGGAGTGGGGTAGGCAGTGGGTTAAAGCTGGACCCTAGGCTGGAGAAGCTCTGAGCTCTGGCTGGACTGGCATAGTGAAGCCTTTAACTGGTGTCCAGAGCTGCAAACAACCAGCCTGTTACTGCCTTTCTTCTGCATGTGATAGGGTTTCCTAGCAACTTCCTGTTTTCTAATCAACTACGCCCTGCTGCTCCTCTGTCAGTGGCCTGGGTACTAATGCCACAGTTAATTACATTTCTCCAGTCAACAGCTACAATGATCTCTGAGGATCAAATTTCAGCAATTACAGGGTGTGCATTTTTACTTCTATCTCCTGGAGCAGGTGTTGCTGATCACAGCCCCAACATCCATCTTGTGCTGCATTTCTGAGCCAGTGTTCATGCTGTAACCCACATTTCCTCCATATTGTATATTAAAATATACACCTTTAACCTTGCAAACACTGTTTCAAAGCCAAATCCAAACTTTCCATCACCAAGTAGGCTTCCCTTTGAATCCTGCAGTAATCGTAATGTCTCTGTGCCAGTAATCTATTGAAATAATAACCGGAAAAAGAGGATTAAACTAATTACATCACTGAATCCAGTGTGTAATGAACATGACTGGGATTCTGACATACAGCAGTCTGTCTTTGGGCTTATTTCTTTTTCCTTTCTCCCATTGTTACTTGTTTTTGTTCCCTGTCGGGAACACTGCCGGTGAGCTAGTATAGTGATTAGCATTGCTACCGCTTGCAGAAACCCGCTGAGTCAACAGCCGGCCTCTGGAGCAAGATTAGCCACAGCAAGGCCATCAACACAGCAGGACTTTAGGGCATGGTGGAGCGCAACTCCCTCTCAGGGTTCAGCGAAGAGGCACCAGCAGCAAAGCAGAGGTGGATGTGGCTGAATTAGCCAAGATACGAAGTTTAGCCCAGCCAGTCTATCAATCATCCTGCAATTACTGACTGTGCTGACAGGTTTTGAATAGTGTGGCTGAACTTATTTTAGTTTGAAAGTGAATTGGGGGGACAACTACCTTATTCTGCCCGTGCTTGCAGAGACAGACCTCACTCCAAGCTATGTTGTAGCAGACTGTAGGATTTTTGACTTTGCAAGCGTTTCACCATTCCACTTGCTTTTAAAGAGAAGAATGGAACATTTTTTAAAGAGCCTATTTTAAAATGTCCATTTGAATAAGTCCAAATGAATCCTTTGAATAGCATCACATGCCTTGATGGTTTGATGGAATCTCACCTGTGTGTGTCCTCTGGTGTGCCTTCAAGTGGGAACTCTTTGTGTAAACCTTCCTGCAGCCATTGAACTGGCAGCGGTGGACCCTCTTCTTGTTCTCTGGGATGTCACCAATTCCTGTTGATCCCAAGCCTCCTTCTCCGTCGCTCTGTGCTCCCCGGGCTGGTGGTGAAGGCAATGACTGTGTCGCCACCAATTTGGCAGTAGCCAGCCCCACTTTCTTTGCCACCAACTTGAGCGTGAGTGTGCCATCAGGTGTGGCGGTGAGGGTCTGCGTTGGCTTGACCAGGTGCCGGCCCAGTTCTGGTGAAGAGGGTGGCGTTAGTGAGGTGACGGCACTCAGCTGTGCTGGGTGGACGCCCCCATTGCCCTCTTTCACTCCTGCCTCAATGGTCTTACCACTGGCTGGAGTGTGGAGGTTTTTGGGCAGAGATACGAGCAGCGGTGGCGGACTGGATTCCTCTGACAGGCTGGGAAGCAGTGGATCCATCAGGTCCTCGTCGCTGTCCCCCTTCATGAAACCTGGCGTCAACAAGCAGTCTAGATCCTCATCAAAGAGGTCGGACAGTCGCTTGGGCTCGGTCTGTAGATACCGTTCCAGCTCCAGACATGTCTGTAGAAAAGAGAAACAGGGAGAAAGACATAAAGGTCAAACACAGATAACTCTAGTTACTTTCCAGCATGACACTAATAACCTTGTACTACCTGATAAATCACTTGTTTAATTAACTGTTTAAAGGAGGAAGTCAAGGGATCCTAATGCCACACAAAGTCTAACAATACAATATTAAACAGGGGAAAAACAGCTCAATTTGAAAATGATGCCATTAAAATACCAAACATACCAGTAATATACCATTAATAAACCTTAATAGCTTTGACAATTAATTTTAACAGAAGAGGTAGCTAAACCTGTAGGCAAGGATCATGCCATTAATAGGTACATGCTATAATATTTCTTAAAACTATCAGCACCCACAGCTTACTGGCACATCAACGAAACTGCCTGGCAAACCAGTTTCTGCTGGTGGGTTTCATTTCACTGTGGGGTTGTTAACAAACACACGTGCGGGAGAAACAAGCAGTCTGGAGTGATCAGTCACAGGTGCTGGGCTGCTCTACCCTCTCTATGTCTCTCTGGGAGAGAAAATCAAACATCCCAGGAATTTTCATAACTTGCTAACCACGAGGGGAAGGTATTTACCCATGTAGGTTATGGTTTTCCTCAGTCTGGTTTCTTCATGGTATTTCATGAGAAAGGAGCACCTTGCTTAAGATAATAAACCTTTAGCCTTCTTTTGTGAAGGGGGATTCATTAAAGTGAGAAATACTTCAGTTGAGCAAGAGCAAAGGGGAGAGAGAGAGAGAGAGAGAGAGAGAGAGAGAGAGTGTCTATGGCTCACTGACTGCCAATTCAGCAGTTTCTTTTCTAACGGTCTAACAATATTATTCTCCAGTCACATTGACTAGTTTGGATATTAGAGTGTTCTGTTCCACATGTCACGGTAAAAGCACTTTGGCAGCGGGGTTGGAGGAGCATTGGGAAGGAAGGAGGAAAAAAAAAAACCCCTCCAGCTCATTCCTTCATGTCATCAGTACAAGTTATAACTGCAGCAGCTCCATTATCTTAACTTTAGAAACATAAAGGAATGCATCTAGAGCTTATACTCACAGATCCTCATCTACTCCCTAACCATAACACACTATGTATATGTTTTGTCCTTGGGACACAAATAAGCTGCAAACTACAAAGGTTCTGAGGTGGGGCCTCTATGGATTGGATTTGTTTGACCAGCACATCCCACGGATGCTCGACCAGATTGAGATCTGGGGAATTTGGAGGCCAAATCAATAGCTTGAACCATTTGTCATATTCCTTCAACCATTCCTGAATAATTTTTTCAGTCTGGCAGGGAGCATTGTCCTGCTGAAAGAGGATACTGCCATTAGGGAATAACGTTGCCATGAAGGGGTGTACTTGGTCTGCATCAATGTTTAGGTAGGTGGTATGTGTCAAAGTAACATCCACATGAATGCCAGGACCCAAGGTTTCCCAGCAAAACATTGCTCAGACCATCACATTGCCTCTGCTGGCTTGCTTTCTTCCCATAGTGTATCCTGGTGCAATCACTTCCCCAGGTAAGCGATGCACACGCACCTGGCCATCTATATGCTGTAATAGAAAATGTGATTCATCAGATCAGGCTACCTTCACCTATTGCTCCATGGTCCAGTTCTGATGCTCACATGCCCAATTGTAGGTGCTTTCAGTGGTGGACGGGGTCAGCATGGGCACCCTGACTGGTCTGTGGCTACGCAGCAAGCTGCTATGCACTGTGTGTTCTGACATCTTTCTATCATAGCCAGCATCAACATTTTCAGCAATTTCCGCTACAGTAGCTCTTCTGTGGGATCAGACCAGATGGGCTAGCCTTTGCTCTCCCCTCGTGTATCAGTGAGCCTTGGGTGCCCATAACCCTGTTGCTGGTTCACCAGTTGTCCTTCCTCAGACCACTTTTGGTAGGTACTAACCACTGTAATGTTTGATTATGTTATGGTGTATAGTACATCATCAAGACCTATGTACTACAGGTGTTTGGACAGCCAAATGTCAGCAGTATGTATATGTTTCCATAGGATCTTCCTGCTTGTAATGGGACGTCAAACCTGGTTATAAAAAGGCTTTGACTTGGTTTATTCAAATTTCATCACGGACTAGCTTTCTCTCCCCATGTGCATCAATGGACCTTGGGCACCCATGACCTTGTTGTTGGTTTACCGGTTGTCCTTCCTTGGGCCACTTTTGGTAGGCACTAACCACTGCATACTGGGAACACCCCACAAGATGTGCCATTTTGGAGATGCTC
>JAOTRR010000055.1:13248784-13259701 GCA_028570945.1 Gogo arcuatus
ACACACACACACACACACACACACACACACACACACACACACACACACCACTCCATTCACTGTCATCTGCCCATCCCCCTGGTTCCAAGCCCCAGGAATCCTGACATTTAGAGGCTACAGTTACACCATGAAGCAGAGAGCACTTTGTGATTTACTGTGTATGTGTGTGTGTTTGACTAACTGTGTGTGCCTATTTATTTTGGTAAGGGTGTGTGTGCTTTTGGTTGCCCTATTGAAAAGTGGCCATAAAACCAATGAAGTGGCGTATCTAACAGCCGGTTTCCTAACAAAAGACCCAACAAAAGCATGAAAAAGTGTCCCAATAAAATGGTTAATGGACAAATAAATTGAAAGGCACTTATGTGAAAAGTCAACATACGTCAGCTTGGTACAGCGCCGAGTGGCCAGAGCGATTCCTTTTGATCTTGCTTGCAATTCCCACCATCAAAGAAAGCCTTCTAAATGAAAGACTCACTCGATCACAACTGCTGTCTCACAAAGGGGATTTCAGCATCTTTTATTTTTTTTCTTCAGGAGAGACACGCTCACATCTGAGAATGAACACCCGATTCTTTCCACCAGCCGTCACTAACGCTAAACTAGAACATTTTGAACAGCGAGAGGCTCAGGGTGCTGACAGCTGCTTGCAACACTCCAAAACACAATGCACGCGGTTCACACCTAAGGACAAACAAGTGTGCCTGATGTCTTGACAATCCTCAGTGTTTAAACTCTATATCTGCTGCTGTCCGGACTCTCTTCCTCTTTCTCGCTTCCTATGAAATTTTAATGAGCAGTGTATGATGGAGTGAGTCCACTCAGACTCTCCTGCTGTGTAATGGCCCTCCTCTGTGCCTGGTTTTGCACCTGTGTCACCCCCTCATCACCCCCTCCTGCTCAGTACAGTAGCCTTACTGTCCCCCTCCTCAACACACGTACGAACACACACATACAAAACACAATAGCACAGCAAGTCAATTAGCACCTGGGCACTAACCATCCTCCCTCTTCTACTCCACTCCATCCTCATCACGCTCGGCCTAATAAACATGGGCCATAAAATAAATGAATGTAGGCGATCCATGTGGAAGAAAAATGCTAACAGCTGTTAGTTGGGACAGCCCAGATATGCTCTTTTAATTTGGACGGATAATTTAATCCAGTTTCATTTGGCCTGTGGCCACCGATGCAGAGGCTGCACATACACACTCACACACACTTGCTGGCTCTTTTATCTTGGGTCGTGCCCTCTGACATTTGTCCACAGTGAGGGGGGGAGGAGGGGAATCACACGCAATGTAGTCGAGAATGTGTTTCACTTGCGGAGCCGATTAAAAGCAAACGAGACACTTCTAGCACTTGAGATTTTTAAGGCACAAGACACGCTTCGATGAATTTGTAAAATCCTGTTAAAGTCTATTGATAAGAGCCATATCTTGTTCTAGTGCACTTTCCTGGATGACGTGATGATAACTGCCTGGCACAAATGCCTTATTTTTCTGCTGCACAGTTTAAAAAGCAAGCCAAACCGTGTCATCTGAAATCAGGGAAATTATTTGTCAGACGTTCTGAAATGATATTTATGAGAGCAACAAAAAAAAAGGCTCTGTTGTGAAAGAATAGCACTATCCCACATCTGTTACCATGATCTCATAGCATGTGTGAATATGTTAATGCAGGATAGAAGTTAAATCTGATCCACACAGCTAGGAGATCAGGACTAGACATTTTCCTGTGAGACTGTAGAAAAGTGAAATAAAGACCATTTCTCACAGCGTACAGATTACTCTTAGACAGACACAGGGTGAACGACGCCCGACTGCAGACAGTCCCCGGGCTCTCGCTGCCCTGTTGATGCCGTTTTCTCAGTGCCAGATTTCTGGAAACTGTGCACTTGATTTCTCGGAGGGGGTAAAAAAAAAAAAAAAAAAAAAAAAGAAAAAGAAAGAAAGAAGAAGAAAAAAAAAAAAAGAGGCCAACTGTGCACCACACAAGTCCTGCATTTACATATGCGTATCATTATTGTTGTGGTTGCCTGGATACCAGGCGATACTTAAATCCCTTGTGTCTATCTGCAAAAGCAACTCCTACAGCTTATAAGCCAGGCAGCCAACACGAACTGATAAACTGAAAATCCAAGGGCTTACAATGCCAAAGAATATGGCCTTGACATTGTAACAGACCCTAAAAAATGTGTTGCACTAATACATTTACACACATACCTGTATGTACTGTACTTCTTCCGGATTTAACTACTGGATCTCTTATTGTGATAAGACTGGTTTGGTTTTCTTTCCACATCACTGAGCCAAGAGACAGAGTCACTCTGACCTTCTATGTGTAGGCTTAGAAGAAAACAGAAAATCAATACATGCTGGCCATTAGTCTCCGCACCCAAGCAGCTTATATGTGACAGGTCTCATGTTCTTGACACACCTGAGGGTTTTTCCCTTTCTCCCCCCCCCCCCATATGGGATGCTGTCCGGCTGCCATAACCTAGGAGTTCACAGTTATGTAATTACTTATGAATATGAAGATGCTGTCTAGAAGGAACTGGATCACTACCAACGCTTTAATTGGTATAGAAATCTTCTGGAGATGATGTTATAGCTCTAACAGAAATCAATATGTAAAACTGACTAACTGAGATTCTTTTATTGTCACTGCACAGGAAACAACACTTAGTATAATAGTTCTTCAACGGACTCAGCTTCTGGCAATCAAAGTAAAACAACTTTTGTAAAATAACATTCATAAAATAACTTTTACGAATAAAAACAACAACAAGGTTCCAGGACCTTGTGACCTCCTTCAAATGAAAAGACAGAACCTTATTTACCTTTTGAATAAAAAAAAAGAAAAGAAAAAGAAAACAGATTGCATGAGGTTAAAAGACCATGCAGCTTTTTGTCTACAATCTTATAAAAAGCAAAAGCTAAATAAAAATAAATTAAAGGCCTGTGTCTGGTCTGCCTTCCGAGTGTATTCAGAAGCACCCGTCTTACTTGACTTTTAATTTCAGCAGAGAAATAAAGATCCTTGTACTTTTTACACAGACAGAAGAGAGTGGTATAAATGTACACAAAAAGCAACACCAGTATGCTCGTATTTCTGACATGCATGTTATACGTCATACTAGACACAGACGCTGTTAGATGTCACGCCTCTGACTCCGGAACGCTATATATAAATTACACACTGGGGCACAATTATGCAAATTTTACATTTTCCAAGTTAGGACAAGTGGACAAAATCGGCTCATAAAACCGGTGAGATTTAGGTTGATTGATTGATCACCAGTCAGAACGAAAACCGGCCAGTTACGCTCGAACTGTGCAACTTTAGAAGAAATGGTATACAAGTGTATAATTTAATACAATGTAAGGGAGATGAAGAATAAATGAAGTAGTATAGAAAGAATGCCACGATCCTGTGTGTGATATCAGTCTGCACAACATATTTAATAATGTAATGCCAATTAGGATAGTTGATTAGTGTCATATTCCTGATGTTTCTTTGCATAACCCAATAGAGTTTTGTGCCTGATTACAGCGCTGGTGCCAGATGTTCACAAAGGACTCCGAATTCTGTGGGAAATGGAGCAGCACATCCTCAAGGTGGCAATGAAAATGAAATGAAAGTTACTTAGAAAAGAATGAAAGTACCCTAGTAGCACAGAGTAAACGTGCTCTTCCTAAACGCTCTCCGTGAAAGGCTAAGACTGGCTTTGGGTGTGAGATTATGTAAAATTCAACACACTCATTACTTTGTATCAATATTTACCCTCTTCCGAAAAGCTAATTGCATGCTCATTGTGCAATACAAACTCGCCGGTTCATCCTTTGTGTACTCTGCATTCTCCTTCCTGTGCCTAAAGCTGTGCTGTGAGCCTGGCCTTCTTAGGCACTGGAGTGGCTGCACTCCAGCTCTCACTTCCTCTTCCTCTTCTGGATCTGTGGCTGGTGAGCACCAGGCAGCTCCTCTGGGACACAAACGGATATCCAGACAGAGGCTCAGCTTTAGACAGGCACAACAGGCCTTGAAGCTGTTTCCTTGGTAGCTGCATTGTTGGGGTTTCATCTTTTGAAAGGATCACAGAGGTGTGCTGGAAATGGTCATAATTTCTTTTGGATCTACCAGGTTTATGTTAGGATATGTTAAATGGTTATCCCAACAAAAACCTGTTGAATTAGTCATAAAAACTGACCACATTTCCTTGTTGTCTATCTCCGGATTCAGGCTTTGCCTGTTCCCTTCCTGTTTCCATGATCAACTGAGGATCAGAGCTGTTGGAGTGATTATTTAATGAGGAAGTAACATTTAATTTATAGTTAAAATACCCTGGACATTTAATTCAGGTTTATTGTAATGAGCTCCAAACTATAATCCCTTCAAGATTCCTGCTGCTATAATACAAACCTTCTTTGAAAAGCATCCTTTGTCAGATGATTCTACTCTGAAATCAGGTAAAAAGACAGAAAAATATTCATTAGACAGAGGTGTCCATGAGTTGATGCATGCTGACAGCCCTTGGCAGAACATTAGGGCCCCCGTTCAGGTTCATGACATAACCGAGACAGGTCTATTATGACATGAGGTTTCCTGAGGCAGTCTGAAGATTGTCACCTAAGGAGAAGAAAACACCTCATCTCATCTCCACATTAAAACACTGACGCCCTGGCCGAAGAAAACTAATTATAATCTCTGGAAGAACTTCATTATACTGTATCTTATTTCTCTGTAGACTCATTCGCTCACATTCGCATGACTCATTTTTCTACATTTGTAAGGAGGAGCAAACCATAGTGCTCACTGTAGCTATGCATATGTTATGTAGGTTAAACACCCTTGTTGGTAGGGATTACCACCAATATGTACCTTTATACTAGCACAGACTAAGGGATCTTTTTAGATTACAGCTGCAATCTCCCGATCGGTAAAGGAACGGAGATTACCTTGGAAGGAAATAACGCTTGGTTAACACACCTGATTGTTCCATACATAATACAAATCAAGTTCAATCCACGCCTATGCACTGATATGTTTCTCAACTCAGTGGTACCCTGTGATAAGTCTATTTTCACAGGACTGACAGAAATTGCAGGGAAAGTGAATAGATTGATTTGAGATTGTATTCCAGTAAGCAGAAGGGTTAACTCACTGTCCCCAGGTTTGGGACAGAAAAGTCAATAGTCCAAGTTAGATTTGGAAATTCAATTTCCATTATTCCATATATCCAACAAGCCTTAATGGACCACTGGCATAATCCCCGTCTAGACAGAGTTGCCACTGCTAATTATTATTATAACTTATTACCTCTTAATTGAAGTGTGGAGTGATGGGGTTTCTAAGGAATAAATGAGCAATGGCACTACCACTGGAGAACTGCTTCTGCCAACTTCTCCATCTGTACCCAGACACACAAGGCGACTGTAAGCTTGACATCACACAGCTGCAGCTAATGAATACATACGCTTGTGTGGCCACCAAATCCTGCTTTACTGAATTCTACAAACACTGATTTAGCTCGCAAAATGATGGCAAATGTGTGACAGGAGACGAAAGGGGTGTGAAAGAAGTGCAAGGCACAAAAACCCCTCACTCATTTGTTTTATCGGCAAATGTTTGTGAAAGAACAACGTCCCCTTGATCAGATCCCAAACCAACACAGTTCCCATTAACATACAGTCAAACACACTTGACTCGAGGGGTGGAGGGACAACAGAAGGACTTGTTTTTGGGAAACTGTTTAGCAATTACTCTCTATCCATTGCGGTAGAACAGTGATTCAACAGATAAATGGTTTAACAGAAATGCATGCCATTCAGAGAGCGAGAGAGAAAGACAGAGAGAAAAAAAAAAAAACACAACTACGTCAAACATTTAAATGTTTCTTAGAAACCATTCAGACTTGAACCAGTTTTTGCTTGTGACTAGATCACATTCTTTGGGCTAGCAAGGCACAGCAAAGCTTGTGAATGGATAATGGATTGTGAAAGGAAAGTGGTTAGTATTTAAGACACTGCTGTATTCAGTGCAAATTAAGAGCAAATGATTATAAAGACAAATATTTTCAATTCCCTATACCATGCCTGGTCTAAATACCAGCTCTATAAAAAAAAAATCATACCAGTTGATATGACAGTGAGAAGGTATGTGAATGTGAAGATTTGTACCAAGACGCGAAATGTAGGATAATCATACCAACAAAGCCAGTGAGACAGCATTCAGGCTAAGCAGACTTAGCGCCAAAGAATGGGTCCCTGTCTCCCTTTAACTGGATTTGGGGGACGAGCTGCTGTTTATCTGTGTATGGGTTGGCTAATGGCTACTGGCTGGTGGCACTGGGGTAATCTAATCAGGATACAGCAATTTACATTACATCGCTCAAGCAGGATTATTCGCCATCACAAGCCGATTGAAAGGGGACGCTTTTAAGTGGGGTTAACAGCTTGTTATAAGATTCAGGAGACTAAGTGAGGGATACTGGTGTGTTTGTATGTGTGTGTTGTGTGTGCGTGAGTAAGTGTGCAAGCATGGGGGGGGGGGGTTCCCATTGTGTAGGCTAATCTTCATTACTCACTGCAGAGAGATCAGTACTCGGGCGGGGGGGATACAACACCAGAAGACAAAAGAGAACAAGAGGAGAGAGTGTGGCGAGACAAAAGGAGATGGGCAACAAAGAGAGAGCTGGAGGTGGGGGCTGACTCTGGGGCTTTTTTGTCTCATAAGATGCAGAGTCCTTTAGGTATTGAGTGGAGAGCTCATGTTACATCCACATGGGCACAGGCATGTCATCTGACTATCAGGCTAAGTTCTTGGAAGGAGACGGTTTCAGCTAGAGAAACTGTATTAAAGCATCCCACATCAGTTGGCTAGATCAGTTGTGAAGCTGTGAGCACTTCGTTTGAGTGAGAGATCTTTTTTTTTTTTTTGGAAATGTAAGCATTACTGAACAAAATCTGCTACATCCATTTGCTAACACCTACATTAAAAGGCATCAGTTCTGAGCTCTTTCTCTTTTTACCTTTCTGGGCTTCTGTCCAGCAGATACCGCTGCACTTTCAACCTTCTGCATAACGAGCGGGAAGCCACATGGAGAGGGGCTAAAATTACCCAAGCATGAGGACCAGTGGGCAGAGTTCCCTTATTCAGAGTTATGTCACAGCAACGCAAGAGTAGATACTCAAGATATCAGTTCACCCTACCTGTCCCCTTTCATCTTGTTGACTTTACCACCACCCTATTAAGCTATGGAAGAAGCCCCCATTACCCCAACCACACTGTGAGGCTACTCAGTCAGGAATTCCTGCTTCCTCTTCCTTAAAGGCAAGCACAATAGTCTGCCATGCAAGCTTGGGGGCAAAACGTCTGATAAAGTAGCAGGAGGGAAATCAAGGGGATGCAACATCTACTACACCAAATGAACAGACTTCCTGGATACTTTAGTTAATGAGAATTAGGAGCAATCAAGTCTTTAGTAAATGCATTTCCCTGAGACTATTTTATTGAAGCAAGAAAGTCTTACAACTGATTTTATCCTGCTGGCCATCCGAGACATGTTTCATTAAATAAATAAATTCTGAATAGTCCTTTTTAACCAACCAGGGCTGCAGTGGTATAGAAATTTCCTTAACGTGGTATTCAAAGAATGCCACCTTGCGGTTTGCTGCAATACCGAAACCAAACCCCTCTGTGTTTAATTATTTAATTCATTTGACATTACTTGTCCCTTAATATGTTGAAATTGTTGAGCTGAAAGAGCTAACCATTGCAGACTTGTTCGTACCTCATTCACAATAACCAGCAAGAGATTTCATTTACCGGAATTGGGGGCACTGGGTCTATTTTAAAAGAGGCTATATAAATTATTTTAATTCCTTAAACTCCTTATGCTCAGCGGCTGCTGGCAATTTCAAATGCATCTATGCAACAGAAGCAGAAAACATCTGTATTAAACAACAAATATGTCTAACCTAAACAGTCCTACAATCATTTGGTGTACAAACATCGTTTCTACTGTTTTATCGCTTTCAAAAGACAAAAATCCATCGAGTTCTAGGCCATTGCCTAGGCTAATTGTACTAGTTTATTCATAGCGTGCATTTCAAACATCACATAAAATGCTAAACATTTGGTTCATTAACTTAAAACTAGGGTTGGGTATCTTTTGAATTTTATCGTTTCCGATTCTGCTTATTGATTCTGGTTCTTATCGATTCCCTGTTTTGATTCCAAATTGGTAAAAAAAAAAAGAAAAAAAAAAGGTCAGGTCAAATGTTTAGATAACAAAAATATCTTTTAAGCATTAACTGAACATTGACACTGTTGTGATGTTACCATGCATGCTAGCTCGTATCTTTATTGGACACACTGTTCTGTTGATGTGTGACAGTCACATGGACAGGTCCTGGCAGATATGTAGCCTTTGTTGGCAATAATAAAGGGTTATTGAGTTTAGGAACCAATAAGCAGAACTGATTTTTTTTTTTTTTAAACAGGTACCCAGCACTTGGCGTTTTGGATTTAGTTCTAATTTGGAACCGAGTTTTGGTTCCCAACCCTACTTAAAACTAAAGAAATAGTTATTACACACATTTAAAAGTGAGTTTTGTTATGCATTATAACTAATAAACATGGGTTATCATACATTGAATGTTTTCCTCCATAACTCCAGCTGTTGACAGCTGCAGTTGCTCACTAGTTTTCAACACCAGACTCACCAACCAGTTGTCCTCAGTGTCAGTCTTCTCGATTGATTTGATTGGTCAGTCAACCAGAAGGTTACAATAACGTGATGCGCTTGCTAAATGTTGTGTGTGTGGTCAGTGCAGAGGTCTGGGCGTTTTAGAATCGTTTTCTCATTCTTGTGTGGAGAGATAAATGTGTACTGTGGACGTGATCCTTTCAGAACTGATAGAAAAAAAAGTGAGTTTTCAAAAATATATGGAGATGTATAGACAAGGCCACAGACCAAGCCAAAAGGTACATAAGGCACTCTACGGTAGCACTCTCGGATAAGGGGGGGAGGGGGAACTGTTATGAAGGTAATGTCTGTGACAGGCTTAACACCTCTGTACACCTCCTAATACTGCGGTATGGTGGTGATGAGGTTATTGTTGCAGCCCTATATCCAACTACAGGATGTAACCAATTGAGAGTGTGACAGCAGTGACGAGGAGGCCCTGACAGAGAGGAAACGCATTCCATGCACCTGACTTTTTTTTTCTCCTGTTTTATCTAACTACAAAAAAACACAAAACAAAGAAACAAAAAGGTGACTCGGTGTAGCCCGAGGATTTTGTACAGGTATGACGCAGGGGACTGTACTAACTCCAGATAGCGTGTCTGTGCATTGTCTTGGAGCTAAGAATACAGGTTATGCCATACCCTTTTGTCTCATGCCCTGATTACTATCCTATAGATATGGACAAATACACATAAGATCTTGCCTGGCACATTCCAGAGTAGCATCACTGTGAACCGGTGGGAGAAGGGTTTGAAGGAGGGCATAGATGACTATAACCAATCCAATTTGAGAGTCCAGATTAACCAGCAGTGATGGAAAAAAAAAAGCAGTTAAGATAACAAGAATCTGAGCCCCCCTCTTGTCACTTCCATATTCAGGCCCTCAACCAATCTTATAGCACTGCTGCTGAAAAGCTTTTGTGCTATAGGGATTTTTCACGCACGAAAGGCTCCAAAACAAAACGAGGAATGTTGATTTTGCAAAGCCGCTTAAAAAATTAAGCAACTTGCACGAACCCCCTTTTAGGAGCTCACCTCTGAGAGATAGGAGAGGCCTGGCAGGTTCTGTTTTGTGTGATAACTGCACAAGATCCCGGCCCAACCCAATTTTTCAGCACCAGGTTAAGCAACCCAGTTAATTGCAGTTGCTCACTAAGGAGCACGTAAATGACTTTTTCATCCCTGACTCTGTCCTCTTTATAATTATCTTGCAGAATGGTAATTACACCAAGTGAGCTCAGCTCATATTTTATGCGACAACAAACTCCTTTGCTCTTTTCTGTGCTCTTATTTCCCCCCAGTGGTTATGTCAAAGAATGGGTAAACATGGGCACTTTGAGATAATTTAAAGCATTGGAAAAAGAACCAAGGTGTTCTGATGAAATATTATCAGGAGCAATGAGGCTGTTGTTTATCATAAATATTGAGAATTATGGTATAAAAAAAAGCAAACCCTGCGGGCCATTTCACAGAATGTTCTGTCAATTGTAGAGTTGAGTGTGAGAAAGTAATCAAATTGTATTTCTTAAGGAAGACCAAACGTCAAACACGAATATAAGAGAGTAAATGTGAACTAGCAGATATAACTCAGACTCTTAAAACCATTTTGGAGAAACAAAACACATGTATCAAGGCCATCTCAAAGGAGATATCTGCTTTAGAAATACCTCCTCTGATCTGATCCTAGTCCTGTTACGTGCTTGCAATACAGAACTGAGAGCCACAGCTTTGTGGAGATGTCTCAATCTGCGCACAGTGTCCTTTCCTCTTCTGATATCTCATCTCTTAAACACCAGACAAAATGCCAGCCACTCAGCCAGTCAGCACTGAGCCAGGGGGAGTGTTTGTCTGGTGGTGGGGGGGATGGCTATCATGAGATGACATACAAAATCTCCTCAATAAAACCACAAGCCACAACCAGGGATTACAGAAATGCATAGCTGTGATGGCAGCTTTTTGAGCACTGCTTAAAGTGTGAATGAATCCATTGTGTTTCGCTGTTCCTGCTTTCACAACCTGCTTCATCCACAAAAAAGAAAAAGAAAAAAAGGAGACAGTATTAAAAGCATTAACTTTTGACTGGTACACTCTCTCTTATTTATATATATATACACATATATACATACATACATATATATACACACACACACACACACACACACACACACA